>SJYT01059630.1:139782-177351 GCA_006410635.1 Cephalophus harveyi
ATCCATTAAAGTAATGTACCACAATAACAGACTAAAAGAGAAATACATATATTACATACATATATAATAGTTTAATAGATGTAGAAAGGACATTCTAAAAATTATACAATTAATTCATGATTAAAATCTTAGTTTTAACTGCATTTGTCAAGTCTAATTTTCTTAAAAGATCTGGAACAGCAGTATTGGCAAAATGTTAATAATTACTGAAGCTGGGCGAGGGACATTCACTATACTATTCTACCTACTTTTGTGTATGTTCAAATTTTCCATAATAAAAACATTTCAAAGTGCTCAAATATTTAAAAAATAATCTGAAGTACATAAGGCAAAATGGCAGATGGGTATATAGATATTTAATATATTAGTCTCTGTATTTTTAATGTTTGAAGTATTTTACAATTAAAAACACACAAAAACAGTCAGGGTGTCCTTCAAAGCAAAATTTCTTTGGGTCTATAAATAATTTAAACTAGAGTCAAGAAATCGGTAAATAATATTGAAGAGTTAGGAAAGGATAAAGTTTGTAAACGTTTTGTGTAGCATGATAAAAAAATCAGACTTCTTCCTTTGGGGACTGGAGAGTGACTGAAGGGTTTGGGAAAGAGAAGATTTGCATGATATATTGTAATAATAACAATAGCAACAATATTTATATAGTTCATACTTACATAACATATTATATGCCAGGTTCTGTTCTAAGTGTTTTACACACACTGACTCACTTAATTGTCACAATAATCCTTTGAACTTGATTTTACTCTAAGCTCCCATTTACAAATGAGAAAATGAAGGCATAGAGAACTTGTCAAAGTCACATAGCTGGTAACTGACTTCAAGGACTCATATAAGGCATCCATCTTTGAGTCAGTGTTCTAGTACTGTACTGTCCAATATGATAGTCACTAACCTTATTTAATTTACATTTGTTAAGGTTAAATGAACTAGACATTCGGTTCCTAAATTGTACTAGCCATATTTCAAGAGTTCAATACCCAATATGTGCTTAGTTGCTCAGTCGTGTCCAACTCTTTGTGACCTCATGGACTGTAGCCCACCTGGCTCCTCTGTCCATGGTGATTCTTCAGGCAAGAATGCTGGAGCGCGTTATCATTTCCTCCTCCAGGGGATCTTCCCAACCCAAGGATTGAACCCAGGTCTCCAGCATTGCAGGTGGATTCTTTACCATCTAAGCCACCAGGGAAGCCCAATACCCAATACAGCTAATGGCTATTGAACTTCACAGATACAGAAAGATTCCATCATTGCAGAACATTTTATTGGACAGTACTGCTTTAGTCTCTTTAAAAAATATTTTTTTGAAATTTATTTATTTAGCAGCATCGAGTCTTAGGATCTTTCTTGGATCAAGGACTCTCAAGTTGTGGCATGTGGGCTTAATTGCTCCATGGCATGCGGGATCTTAGTTCCCAGACCAGGGATCAAACCCTTGACCCATGCATTTGCAAGCGGACTCTTAACCACTGGACTACAGGGAAGTCCCCTGCTTTAGTCTTATTATTGCTATTATTGTCATTTTATATCAGGCACTTCTGAAGGCACTAAATTTATTTTGACATTCATCAAACCAGAATTTCTCAACCTGAACCCTACTGATGTTTGGGGTTTGGTAATTATAAGGGGGGTTGGTTTCTGTCCTGTGCATTGCAGAATATTTAGCAGCATCCCTGGCCTCTACCTACTAGTTACCAGTAGCACTCTCTATGTCAACTTGTGACAACCCATATCTCCAGACATTGGCAAATGTCACCTGTTCTTATGCTTGTGTGTGTGTATGAAAACTGTCCTTGGTTGAATTAAAGACAATATTTTCTGAACTAATGTTTCACCTTTACTTCAATCCTTTTAAGACAGGTTTCCTCTTAATAAAGCACAATGATATATACAATACTAATGAAAACTCAGCAGTGACCATAGGATTGGAAAAGGTCAGTTTTCATTCCAATCTCAAAGAAAGGCAATGCCAAAGAATGCTCAAACCAGCACACAATTGCACTCATCTCACATGCTAGTAATGCTCAAAATTCTCCAAGCCAGGCTTCAGCAGTACGTGAACCGTGAAATTCCAGATGTTCATACTGGTTTTAGAAAAGGCAGAGGAACCAGAGATCAAATTGCCAACATCCGCTGGATCATGGAAAAAGCAAGAGAGTTAGACTGCCGGGAGAAATATCAATAACCTCAGATATGCAGATGACACCACCCTTATGGCAGAAAGTGAAGAGGAACTCAAAAGCCTCTTGATGAAAGTGAAAGAGGAGAGTGAAAAAGTTGGCTTAAAACTCAACATTCTGAAAACGAAGATCATGGCATCTGGTCCCATTGCTTCATGGGAAATAGATGGGGAAACAGTGGAAACAGTGTCAGATTTTATTTTTTTGGGCTCCAAAATTACTGCAGAAGGTGATTGCAGCCATGAAATTGGAAGGAAATTACTCCTTTGAAGGAAAGTTATGACCAACCTAGATAGCATATTGAAAAGCAAAGAAAGATATTACTTTGCCAACAAAGGTCCGTCTAGTCAAGGCTATGGTTTTTCCAGTGGTCATGTATGGATGTGAGAGTTGGACTGTGAAGAAAGCTAACTGCCGAAGAATTGATGCTTTTGAACTGTGGTGTTGGAGAAGACTCTTGAGAGTCCATTGGACTGCAAGGAGAGTCAACCAGTCCATCCTAAAGGAGATCATTCCTGGGTGTTCACTGGAAGGACTGATGCTAAAGCTGAAACTCCAGTACTTTGGCCACCTCATGAGAAGAGCTGACTCATTGGAAAAGACTCTGATGCTGGGAGCGATTGGGGGCAGGAGGAGAAGGGGACGACAGAGGATGAGATGGCTGGATGGCATCACTGACTTGATGGACATGAGTTTGAATGAACTCCGGGAGTTGGTGATGGACAGGGAGGCCTGGCGTGCTGTGATTCATGGGGTCGCAAAGAGTTGGACATGACTGAGTGACTGAACTGAACTGAATGAATAAAAATTAGCAATTCTTATTTGTAATAGTTGCCACATCTCTGGTCTAGGTGAAATTTTCTTCAGCAGTTTTGAGAAGACAAACTCATCATAATATTTACAGATTTCTGGTCCTGATTTCTAAACACCATAGATTAATTTTGCCTGTTTTTGAACTTTATATCATTTGTCTTAAAGAGCCAGGTAATGATTATTTTAGGCTTGCAGGCCAGGTGGTCTGTCACAATTGCAATTATAGCACTAAAAGAGCTGATGACGATACACAAACAAATGAGTGTGAACTTGTTCGAGTAAAACTTTAATTACAAAAACATGTGTTGAGGCCATGGGCTATAATTTGATAACTCCTGCTTTACAGAAATGGAAACAGGTAATATTTGTATTGTTTTTTGTGGTCTGGCTTCTTTTGCTCAACGTTATGCTTGTGAAGTTCAATCGTGCTATTACATACATGTAGTTGTAGTTCATCGTTCTTATAGCTCTATAGTACTCTATTTTATGGACTTTCCAGGTGGCTCAGTGGTAAAGAATCTGCCTGCAGTGCAGAAGATGCAAGAGACAATTGTTTGATCCCTGGGTGGGGAAGATCCTTTGGAGAAGGAAATGGCAGCCCACTCCAGTGTTCTTGCCTGGGAAATCCTATGGACAGACAATCCCAAGAGTTGGACACGACTTAGCGACTAAACAACAACTTCATTGTATGAACTAATTAAATGGCTTTATTTATCCAACCCACCACTAATGGACATTTGGGTTATTTTCAGTTGGAGATTTCTATAGAAAGTCCTACAATGATTGTATCTGTGGATATTGTATGTAGGAGTAGAGACACTCTTATGGGTATGTCCATTTCTTAGTAAACACTGCCAAATGGTTAATCTGAAGTGGTGGAACAAATGCATACCAGCAGTGTATGGGAGAGCCACATGCTCCACATACTTGCTAGCACTTGGTATTATCTTTTTTCATTTTGTCTTTCTTCTAGAGTGTGGGTCAAAGTATTGTGTTAGGTTTTTTATTTGCACTGCCTTAGGCTATTTGTAATAGCCAAATTGGAATGTCACAGGCCGACATCTATAAACACTGAGAATATTTAACTGTTTTGGTATTGATCTGTAATATTTTATACCTACTTCCCTAGTCCTTTCTAGAAAGGATCAAAGCTTAAAAGTTATTCTCCAGGGACTTCCTTGACTGTCCAGTGGATAAGATACCACACTTCCAGTGCAGGGGCCTCGAGTTCAATCCCTGGTCAGGGAAATAAGATCCTCCATGCTGCGTGACACAGCCAAAAATAAAGATATTCTTCAGGAAAAAAAAAGACAATTGCTTAGAAAGTCTTAATCAAAACATTTTTACTGTTTGAAAACATCTTATGCTCTTGAGTTAATTTAATCCTGTGGTAATTATTCTTCATTTCACCAACCTAATTATTATCTTTGTCAAACCTGCTGTAGCTACTGAATTTTTTACTTTTGGTAAAAATAGTCCCATGACTTTAGTCACTCAGACCAGAAAGATCAGAGTCACAATTAACTTTTCTGTTTTACTATCATTCTGGTTCTAACATTACAGTGACTCTGTTATCCATTTTTGCCATGGACCTCATTTGTGCTTTCATCACCTTACATCACCCTACATCAGACTGATGCCAAGGAGGAAGGCATAACTCTTTTTGATCACCCACCTTCTGCTCAGAGATCGTCAGGACGAGTCACATCCCTGTGTATCTCAGTTACCAGCAAATGTTTATTTTCACTAAAATGCCTGTGTATATTCCCTGGTATGACTCACTCTCCTGCTCCTTGCCTACCCCAAGGCCTTTGTGATGGTTAACTTTATGTGTCAACGTGACTGGGCTAAGAGGAGCCCAGGTAGCTGTTAAAACATAATTTCTGGGTGTGTCTGTAAGGGTGTCTTTCAAAGAGATTAGCATTTAAATCTTCAGACTGAGTATAGAAGATTGCCCTCACCAAGGCCAGTGGGCATCATTCCTCTCAGTTGATGGCCTGAATAGATCAAAATGGTGGAGAAAGGGGGAATTTGTCCCACTGATTGAGCTAGGACTTCCGTCTTCTGTCTGTGGACATCTCTGGCCTTTGTATTCAGACTGGGGCTTACACCAGTGTCTCCCCTGGTTCTTAAGCCTTCAGGTTTGGAATGGAACTACATCACCAGCTCTCCTTGCAGATGGTAGATTGTGAGACTTCTCATACAGTGGAAAAGAATCTGCCTGAAGTGGGGGAGACCTCAGTTCGATTCATGGGTCAGGAAGATCCCCTGGAGAAGGAAATGGCAACTCACTCCAGTATTCTTGCCTGGAGAATTCTATGGACAGAGGAGCCTGGCTACGGTTTCCATGGCAAGCTACAGCCCATGGGGTTGCAAAGAGTCAGACAAGACTGAGGGACTGAGCATGCACCCTTCATAATACATTCTCTCTCTCTCTCTCTCTCTATATATATATATATATATATATATATATNGTATTCTTGCCTGGAGAATTCTATGGACAGAGGAGCCTGGCTACGGTTTCCATGGCAAGCTACAGCCCATGGGGTTGCAAAGAGTCAGACAAGACTGAGGGACTGAGCATGCACCCTTCATAATACATTCTCTCTCTCTCTCTCTCTCTATATATATATATATATATATATATATATATATATATATAACCTATTGGTTCTGTTTCTCTGGCAAACCCTGACTAATAATACACCTTCCACTCTGCTCTCAGGACTCATGGTCAGTTATCAGGAAAACGTTCTAAACCCTTAACCTCCTCTCTAAATGTACACTTCCCTTTCCTGCTCTAACTGTAGCACACTGGTTCCTCAGCCAGGAAAAGGGGTGTGAGCGCTTCCCCTCTCTTACTCCTCACACCACTGGGTTTCAAGGTGTTCTCTTCACCTTTCCTTGCTGCTTACAGAGCATTTTTGCCTCTTCCTCTGCCCTCACAACCCCGGTTTCTTTGCAATCTGAACAGTTGAAATCTGTTGCCTTCCAGTCACTCTCATGCATTGAAAACAGGAATCCCTGGCTCATGGTCCTCTCTGGTACTTGAGGGGATGAAAACCCACTCTGGATAAACCTAACTCTCTGCCTACTCTTTGCCTGCCTTATAGCTGGGTGTGGCTGGGGAAAAATACACAATTATGGCATGTAGTCTCACTTTAAATATACTGTATTTGGGGATTATCTTTTAATTCTCCTTTAAAAGGTCTTTTGATTCGTAATGCTATCTTGTTGTTGCTTTCAGTCGCTAAGTGGTGTCTGACTCTTTCCAACCTCATCATCGACTGCAGCATGCCAGGCTCACCTGTCCTCCAGTGTCTCCTGGAGTTTGCTCAAATTCGCGCCCACTGAGTAGGTGGACATGGAACAACAGACTGGTTCCAAATAGGAAAAGGAGTCCGTCAAGGCTGTATATTGTCCCCCTGCTTATTGAACAGGGAGGCCTGGCGTGCTGCGATTCATGGGGTCACAAAGAGTCGGACATGACTGAGCGACTGAACTGAACTGAACTGAGTAGGTGATGTTATCTAAGCATCTCATCCTCTGCTACCCCCTTCTTTTGCTCTCAGTCTTTCCCAGCATCAGGGTCTTTTCCAGTGAGTCAGCTCTTCACATCAGATGGCCAAAGTATTAGAGCTTTAGCTTCAGCATAAGTCCTTTCAATGAGTAATCAGGTTGGTAATTTATAAAGTATTTTTTTATATATATTTGGTGTTTTGGGTACCTGGTTCAAGAATTCTTTCCCTACTCCACATTATGAGTGATCTGAGAACAAGACTCATGGAGAGATCACCCTTGGTCAGGTTTTTCTCTCTAGTTACTTAAGGCAACAGAGAAGACAATGGTTACAGAATTCATAGTAGACTTTTTTTTTTAATGTAACCATTTTTTTAACATCTGCTCTGCATAATGACTGAAAGGCTTTTTTTTTTTTTTGCATTAAGAAAGTTATATTATGGAAATTTTCAGCCATACACGAAAATGCCACTCATCATCAAGTTTCAACAATGGTCAAGATTTTACCATTCTTGTTTCATCTATCCCACTCCAGTATTCTTGCCTGTAAAATTCCATGGACAGAAGAGCCTTGTGAGCTACAGTCCATGAGATTGCAAAGAATCAGACACGACTAGTGACTGAGCACACACTAATATTCCATAATATTAATATTTATGTACCACATTTTGTTTATCCCTTCATCTGTTGATGGGCATTTAGGTTGTTTCAATGTCTTGGCTATTGTGAATAGTGTTGCCGTAAACATAGGGGTGCATGTATGTTTTCCAATTATATTTTTTTTCTGGATATATGCCAAGAAGTGAGGTTGCTGGATCATATGGCAACTCTGCTTTTAGTTTTCAAAAAGAACTTTTTAGTATTTATTTTTATTTGCCTGCACCAAGTCTTAGTTGTGGCATGCTGGATCTTTGATCTTTGCTTCAGCATGTGGGATCTTTATTTGTGGCACGTGAACCCTTAGTTGTGGCATGTGAGATCCAGTTTCCCAACCAGGAATTGAACACTGGCCACCTACATTGGGAGTATGAATTCTTAGCCACTGGCCCACTAGGGAAGTCCTTCAAAAAAATTTTATAGTTGGTTTGTTTGAATCAGAATCAAACTTGGTCTACACCTTTTGTTTTATGGATATACCCGTCTTTCTGGGTCACTGCTTTAAGTTATTTTTTATGGTCTACATTTGACTGATTCCATCCTTGTGGTGTCATCTGGTGTATTCCTCCAGCCCTAATCTTCCACTGTATTTTCACATATTCCTATGGAAGTTTGATTAAATTCAGATTTAGCTCTTGTGGCAAAAATTCTACATAGATAGTCTTGTGTATGTCCTATTGTATCACTTTGGAGATTTCACTTTGTGTGATATTAAGATGGATCAGAGGGTTCAGTTTGATCCAATCTTTCACCTACATGCCTTTAGCAGTTATTGAATATCATAAATTTGTGGTTGCAGAATGGTAACTTCTTAATTCTAGTATTTCTTTTGCATTTATGGTCTAGAATTATTTTTTCAAGAAGAATGTTCCCCCACCAATTATTACCTTGTGTTATAGACTGCATGTTTGTGTATCCCTAAATTCAAAAGTTGGAACCCTAATCTCTAGTGTGACGGGTTTTGGAGATGATTTGGGAGATGACTAGGTCATGAATAGGATTAGTGCTCTTATAAAAAGAGACACAAGATTACTATGTACATAAGTTAAATAATCAGGGTGATATTATACAGCCTTGTCTAGTACTCCCATCTCTTTAAGAATTTTCCACAGTTTGTTGTGATCCACACAATCAAAGGCTTTAGTGAAGTCAATGAAACAGAGGTAAATGTATTTTTGAAACTCCCTTGCTTACTTGAAATGCATGTAGGCAATTTGATCTCTGGTTCCTCTGCCTTTTCTAAATCCAATTTGAACATCTGAAAGTTCTTGGCTCACATATTGCTGAAGCTTAGCTTGAAGGATTTTGAGCATAACCTTGCTAGCATGTGAAATGAGCACAATAGTGCAGTAGCTTGAACATTCTTTGGTATTGCCCTTCTTTGGGTTTTGGAATGAAAACTGACCTTTTCCAATCCTATGGCCAGTGCTGAATTTTCCATATTTGCTAACATATTGAGTGCAGCACTTTAACAGCATCATCTTTGGGGATTTTAAATGGCTCAGTTAAAATTCTGTCACTTCCACTAGCCTTTTTTTTTTTTTTGCTGTTGTTATCTTTAACAGCTTACAGAGATATGATTCACATAACATATAATTCATCCATTTAAAGTGTACAATTCAGAAGATTATGGCATATTCACAAAACTGTATAATAATCAACACTGTCTAATTTTAACATATTCATCACCCTCTCCTAAAGAAACCCTATACCCATTATCAGACCCTCCTCCTTCCTGCTACCAGCCCTAGGCAACCATATATTTGATTTCTGTTTCTATAGATTTGCTTATTGTGAACATTTCATATAAATGAAATTGTAAAATATATGATCTTTTATGACTGAGTTCTTTAGTATAGCATAGTTCTCTTTAGCATAGTATAGTTTTCAAGGATCATCCACGTTGTAGAATGTAAAAGTACTCTATCTCCCTCCTTTTTTTTTTTGTTCCATTGTAGCATGTGAAATCTTAGCTCCCCAACCAGGGTTCAAACTTGTGCTCCCTGCAATAGAAGCACAGAGTCCTAACCACTGGACCACCAGGGAATTTCTATACTTTATCTCTTTTAATGGCCAAATAAGATTCTGTTTTATGGATATATTATATTTTGTTTATCTATTCATCATTTGACAAATGTTTGGGGATGTTTCCACCTTTCTTTCTTCATAACATTATTGTGAATAATGTTGGTATGAACATTCCCTATACAAGTTTTTGTGCAGACATGTTTTCATTTCTCTTGAGAACATATCTCAGGATAGAATTGCTGGGTCCTTCCTCTTCTAGCTTGTGGAAGAGTTTGTGAAGGACTGGAATTAATTCTCTTTTAAAAGTTTGATAGAATTCACCAGAGCAACCATCTGGGCTCTGGATTTTTCTTTGGAGTAATTTGAAAATTAAAATTTCAGTCTCTTTACTTTTGTAGATCTATTCAGATTTTCTGTTTCTTCTCACATTAGACTTGGTAGTTTGAGTTTTCTAGGAATTTGTATAATACCTCTAAGATATCTAATCTGTTGCCATATAATTATAGTATTCTCTCATCATTCATTTTATTTTTATAAGATTGGTAGTGATGGTCCCTCGCTCATTCCTGATTTTAGTAATTTTTATCTTTCTTTGTCAGTCTAGTTAAAGGTTTACTAATTTTGCTCATCTTTTCAAACAGCCAATTTTTGGTATAATTGATTTTTATCCAGGGTTTTTCTATTCTCTATTTCATTTATTTCTTCTCTAACCTTTCCTATATCCATCCTGCTTGCTTTGGTTTAGTTTGCTCTTCTGTTTTAAGTATCTTATGGTGGAAGGTATAGTTACTGATCTGAAATATTTTTTCTTTTCTAAGGTGTGCTATAGATTTCTTCCTAAGCAATGCTTAACTGCTTCCAGTGATTTTGGTACATAGTGTTTTTGTTTTCATTCATGTCAAAGCATTTTTTAATCAAAGTATTTTCTAATCTCTTCTTTGACTCATTGGTTATTTAAGAGTGTATTGTTTAATTTGTGAATAAACAACGTATTTTGCGAATTTCCAAATTTTCTTCTGCTATTGATTTCTAACTTCATTCCACTGTGGTTAGAGAACATGCTTTGCTTGATTTCACTCCTTTTTATGTACTGAGACTTATAATATGGCCTAACATAAGGTCTACCCTATAGGAAGTTCCATGTGCACTTGAAAACAATATGAATTTTACTATTGATGGGCGGAGTTTTCCATAGATGCTGGGATGAGGTGTATGGAAACAGGACAAGTTAAATTGTTGCAAACTCACTGTACTTACTGAGGTTCAGTTCAGTTCAGTCTCTCAGTCGTGTCTGACTCTTTGCAACCTCATGAACCGCAGCACGCCAGGCCTCCCTGTCCATCACCAACTCCCGGAGTACAACCAAACCTATGTCCATTGAGTCGGTGATGCCATCCAACCATCTCATCCTCTGTCGTCCCCTTCTCCTCCTGCCCTCAATCTTTCCCAGCATCAGAGTCTTTTCCAATGAGTCAGCTCTTCACATCAGGTGGCCAGAGTATTGGAGTTCCAGCTAAAACATCAGTCCTTCCAATGAACACTCAGGACTGATCTCCTTTAGGACGGACTGATTGGATCTCCTTGCAGTCCAAGGGACTCTCAAGAGTCTTCTCCAACACCACAGTTCAAAAGCATCAATTCTTCTGCACTCAGCTTTCTTTATAGCCCAACTCTCACATCCATACAGGACCACTGGAAAAACCATAGCCTTGACTAGACGGACCTTTGTTGACAAAGCAATGTCTCTACTTTTTAATATGCTGTCTAGGTTGTAGTTTATCTTGAATGAATACACTTCAGATTGTTGTAAGCCTTTGGTTAGTTTCCGGAGTTCTGAAAAAAGTTTATTTTGGCAATTGTTGCTTTTTATTTTTTTAATTATACTTACTTCTTTGGAAATATAAATTTACAGAGGTCTTCACTCTGTCAATCCATGAGTCCCACCTCAAAAATATTGTTTTAAAGACACTTGAAATAATTCTCAGTGATTATGGCAGAAATTTGAGGCTCGTCAAGTTCATTTAGAGCTTCCCAGGGGGCACAGAGGTAAAGAATCCACCTGCCAATGCAGGAGACACAAAAGATGCAGATTCAATCCCTGGGTTGGGAAGATCCCCTGGAATAGGAACTGGCAACCTATTCCAGTATTCTTGCTTGGAAAATTCCATGGACAGAGGAGCCTGGCAGGCTATAGTACATGGGGTCACAAAGAATCAGATCTGACTGAGCACACACACACAGGTTCATTTGCTTCATTTCTTTTTAAAAAAAAAAAATTTAAGAAGTACCTCTTTTTCTTCTTGATTTAATTTTTAAAAATGTAAGATCATTTGTGTTCCCAAAGTCTAATCTATGAAACAAGATACATTCAGAAAGAACTAGCTTACATCATTGCCCCTCCTCTCTCTATAGGTTATCGGTTTTTAAAACTAGTTTTTGGTGTATGCTTCATAATTTTTAAAAAATAAAACCATATAGCTATAAATAAACATTCCTCTGTTTTAATCACTTCTTGCTTTTTCTTTAACAAGATATCCTAAATATAACTCCATAGTGGAATATGGAGCTACTCTTAAATTAATTGGATTTTGAAAAATTGTAAGAAAAAATTATTTGAGCTTAAATCATATTTTGGGTAAATAATATGTAAATAATGTTTTACTAAATTCTTCAAATTTATCAGCTAATTACAGGTATAATTTTTTATTTAGATGCCTCAGTCCTCAGGAGTTGGTATTCTTTCTCTGGCTGTGTGAGGCTAGTTCAGAGAGTTGGACTTTTGTTTTAGTGTCTTCATTTCTTGTTCTCTCCTGTCCACTTCTTTCTTCTCCATGCAGGTCACCAATAGCTTACAGACTCCATTGGTAATTTCTACATGTCACAAAGTTGAATGCAAGATGGATGAGAGTCAAGACATCTAAAGAAGGCTAAGGCAACATATGATGAGAAGCAAGTCAATACAAGGAGAATTGTTAATTTTCTATTAGAACATTAAGGTTTATTTTGAGATGTCTCAGAGGACACTTTTATTGTAAAGGAATAATTTGACAACTGTGTTTTAATAAGGAAATAGAAGTAAATTAGGAAATTATTAGGTGATTATTTCTATAATAATCACCCTGGTAGGAGTTAGAGATTAAATGTCACCAGATTTAGCAAAGAAAAGTAGAGGACATCCAGTTAAACTTGAATTTTAGATAATTTTTTATGAATAAGTTTTTTTAGTATAAGTATGTCCTAACTATTACACTCAAAACATATCCATTGTTTATCTGGAATTCAAATTTAACTAGGTATCCTGTATTTTATCCGGAAATCCTATTTGAAACTCAAATCAAGTAAATAGGGCTTGTCTTGGTGTTTGGAATGAAGAAGTAGACTTGGGCTGATGTAGAATCAGTTCTTCAAGGCTGTTAGACACAGTTTTGTGCTGGAAGAGGACTGGTTTAGACTTCTTTCTGAGTCATCTCTTGCTTTTCCATTGTAGACTTTCCAATCCCCACCCCCCACCATACTGAACTATCTGCAGTCCAGAAAATGAAATTTTTTTTTTTTGGCATGTGAAATCTTCCAATTTACAATGTTAGCTCTTTCTTTTGTAAACTAAGTAGGCCAAATAAAACTCACTTTCATACTGGATTGAGCCATAAAGCCACCAGTGTGAGATCTTGTATTAACTATTCAAATGTGACACCATTTTTCAAAGGTCTATATTAAGGGCAGTTCCAATGGGCTAGGATAACTCTATCTTGTACTTAACTCTGTCTGAACCCTGGAAAGTTGCCTGCTTTCTTGCTGTTCTCCCCCCAAACCGGAACTTTATATTTTATTTTTATAACCTCAGCTGCCAGCAGAATGTTTGAGACATAGTAGGCAGAGAAGTCTGTTGGGCTGCCGTCTATGGGGTCACACAGAGTCGGACACAACTGACGCGACATAGTAGCAGCAGCAGCAGCAGCAGCAGCAGGCAATCAGATGAATGAATGAATGAGTGAGTGAATGCATCTCGGTCACCTCCTGTTCTTCCAGGCAGAAGAACACTAATTCCTTTCCATCCCAGAATGCGGCAAAAGTGGTAAAATAATTACTTTAGACATAAATTTTTGTTATTAAGTATTTCACAGTTCAAGGCTGGTAAACAGTGGAAGTTTAATAACTGATTGCATCTTGGAAACCACAAGTGAAGGAAACAGTCAAGCTTCTGGAATTTGGCAGTGTTTATAGCTCTACTTGCAGTGGTTTTAAAAATAATGTGACATATTCAGTGCAAATGCATTACTGTTAATATTTTATTAGAGAGTTATTGTTTTCTCTTTGAATATCTCTCATTATAGGCTGATGCATTATTAAGTAGAAATGTATTACATCCAAGGACCAATTTTCCCATCCCTGGGCTATGTATTTCTGATTCTATAATAGAAGTCAATGGGTAAGTCAGATTCATTTCATCCAAATTTACAGCAAACTTTTTTGGAACTTTCATTTGCGGGATACCTGCATAATCATGCAATAAATTTTAGGTTCTGCAGCAGAATAAAGCAAGCAAATGGAGCCAACTTCATTGTTAACACAATGGAGCAGCTGCATGGTGACTGCAGACATTACTGGAGACTATCAGTCATTGGTACAATCAGGAATGAATATCCTTCCAAATTTTCACAAGGAAACAATAGCACATCCCCTATACATGCTGGCATTTACATGCTCTTTCTGGTAAATATTTTAAGTCAAATATGATTCAACACTGTTAAAAAAGTTTCAGCTCCTCCTACTGAAATGCTATAGAATGACTGAAAGAGCTTTGGTCTATTTAGTAGCTATCTTATGAATTTAAAAGCAATCATAATTTAAAAACTGAAGCATTAAGTTAAGCAGGCCTTGGGCAATTGAGGATGGCAAACGCAGAGCCCTCCCTGCCATATATTGCTCAGCTGAAACCTAATTGCAGAGGGAAGCTTTCAGTGGATAAGAATGTGTTAGGAAAATTTTACCCTAGATACCAGATTCACCTTTGCTTTATATCTTATTTGAAATTATTGTATTTCCTGGAGGAGAAATTTTAAAGAAGATTAAAGCATAATTCATTGTTGAGATGAAGAATATGATAAAGCAGTCTGATCGTTAGTGCAGGGCATCAGTCTTGAGGCAGGACCAGATTCCAGGAGGCTTCTGGTGTGGGTCCCAGACCCTGCCCTCCCAGTGTGACCTGAGTGCCAGAGCTTATTTCTGGCACTTCTATCACTGACTCTTGGAAATTAACCCTCTATGAAATTCAAAAAATAGCGAATTTTAACAACTTGAGAATGAGAACATTTATAATTGGGAGAAGCTTCACAAATAGACCTTTAAATGTACTGCAATTTTTTCCTCTCTAAGGTAGCGTGGCCTAGGAGATTATAAGAATAGGAAAATGAAGGAAATCAGTTTTTGTTTTTTTTTAAATTGTGGTGCCTCTTAACTGTTCTGTCATAAACTACTTTTTCATTGGGGGGAAGATGTTTAGATCAAATCAGTTTTTCCCAAATTGTGTTCTGAGATCTTCAGACAACTGGCATGAAAGTCAGGTGGATGCTTGCTTGCTGAAAATGAAAATTCCTGGGTCCCAAACCTACAGAGTCAGTCTCTGAGTCAGACCAATCTGCCAATTCTAGCTGTTTTGTAGACATACTAGAGTTTGAGATCCATTGGGCGAGGTGAACCTTAGGGCCCCTTCCTCCTACAAAATTTTGTGAGGCTTGTATGGTCTTTCCAAAATTAAGCTTGTTGGTGATGGAAATTTCTACTCCTCCCTTGCAATAAATTTAATAAACCTGAAAAGGGCTTCATCAAGTGGGATTTAGTTAACAGATGAAGTTTGGATAGTTTAGCTAACTATCCAGAAATCTAGTCAATCTTGGATTATTGGAAGGAATAGCACTTAAATATTTATACAGCAAATTAGATTTAAAATAGACCAATTAAGTAACTTGAGTCTGTGGAGGTTACCTGCCATATCAGTAAACAAAGGCTGTTGTGGCTATCAAGCCATCAGCCATTTCAGTGCCCCACCACCACCACCCCTGTGCACCCTGAGGGGATTCTGGATGGAGAAAAACAGGATACTGGCCCTAGGTGCTTATCAGAGGAATGATTTCAATGAGCCCAGACTCTTGTATCTTCCCATACACAGAAAAGCACCAAATTCTCTAACTTGAGACTTTTGTTTTTTCTTTAACTAGCAGAAATCTTTTGGTGTTCAACCACCTGGTTTGTTTTTGCAAACTGCTGCATATCTTGGCTCTTACCTCCTCCGAACAGTCCCTCAGAGTTATCTAAGAAACTGTCTCCTGTGGTTAAGTCCTCAGTACTTCCACCAAATAAAACACAATTTTCAACTTGCTTTCAGCTAACAAGTCTCAGAAATTCTCATGATGTTTAGGAGGCTGATCAATTTTTGTGCACATGCATTTTCTGTTTAGTTTCAACAAATCCAAACTCATTCAGGTTAGTTCCTCTCTGGGTAGGGTTTGCTTGTCTTCGATACTTGCAAGAGATTGAAGAGTTCTTAGGGAGCCACATGAGGCCTTAGAAATCTAATGAGGAAGCTGACATCAAGAAGGAAGAGGAGAGTTTTCATTTCAGCAAATCCTTCCTTCTACATGATGATTGGATTACAACACCCACTTCTGGTTGGTGAGGCTGTGGAGCAACTGGAACTCTCATATATTGTTGATAGGAGTGGGAAATGGTGAAGTTAAAAATGTACCTTTTTATGACCTAGCAATTCCACTCCTAGATATTTATCCAAGAGAAAGAGCACACATTCAAAGACTTATATTAGAATATAATTAACAGCTGTACTGGTAATAGACAAAAATCTGGAAATAGCTTAGATATGTATGAGCAGAAAGGCTGAACTGTGGTATATTCATACAATAAAATATATCTACTACTGATGTACCTAAGACATAGATGAATTTCAAAATATTATACTGAATAAAAGAAGTCTCACACAAAAGATTACATAATGTTATGATTCCATTTACATTACATGTTCCTGCTTCTGTTTATTTTTTCTCTGTGCAGACATAGTTCCAGGCTGCTCCATAGAAGAGAATCTGGCCAAGGGCCTGGGTTGGAAACAGCACACAGCTATAATGATAACCACCATTACTGAATGCTTAAGGGCCTGGCATTACCCTGAAATTTGAGTATTACTTCTATTTTATGGATGAGAAAAGTGGGCCTCAGACAGAGCATATGACTTGCCCAAAGCTACACAGGAAATAAGCACTGGAGCTAGGTTTATTTCTAGCTCAAGAATATCTTATTTCCAGAGCAGCAGTTTTACCCTGAGGGTAAAGAAGAGGATATTGGTAATGCAGGAGAGAAATCAGCCTAGAATCTCTTCCTGGGGTTGGGGGAGGGAAGGAGGGAGGGAGGAAAGAGGGGAGGAAGAGCAGGAAGGGGAATATTAAAGAAGATAAGCTATGGTCTTGTAGATTTTCTGTCAAGGCTAGAGACTGCCTTTTTGACCATGCTTCACAATACATTGAACAATTGTTAATTTGTTCCTCACAAAATCCTGAAGCAGATAAGGAAATTGTCCTGAAGAAGTAAATTACAGTCATTCCTAGGTATCCTCTAGGAATTGGTTCAAGGGCCACCCATACCCTTATATCAAAAATCCATGGAAAATTAAGTTTCTTATAACCTACACACCTCCTCCCATATACTTTAAATCATTGCTAGGTTACTTAAAATACCTAATACAATGTAAATGTTTTGTAAATAGTTGTAAATACACTGTAAATGCTATGTAAATTGTTGCCAGAGCCTGGAAAATCCTATCTGTGCTTTTTTGAAACTTTCTGAAATTTGAGGGGTGTGGAATATTTTCTATCAAAGCTGGTTGAATTTGCGCTTGTGAAAGCAAGGGATATGACAGACTGCCAACTGTACAAGATCTAAGTGTTAAAGCAACCACTGAGTGAAACCGCCTACTCTTGCCAGGCCTGTTAGTAACCACTTGCCTGAGTTATCTTACAACAGGAGTTCCTGGTAAGGAATGTGGAACTAACAAGCTACCACTAACTGGAAGAATTCGGGAAAGGTCGAAAGCAGAGAAGAGATGCCCGTTCATATGTCCTACCAACCTCCCAGAATTCTTCTTGCTGCATTCATCTTGGCTGAGTAATGCTTGCAGACCCCGAGTGAGAATAATTGGCCAAAGACAACCCAGAAACTAATCTCATCACCGTAAAACCTGAGACTGCAAGCCACGTGGCAGAGCGGTTCTCCTGGGTTCTCTTACCTTACTGTTCTCCACCCGGGTGCCTCTTACCAATAAAGTCTCTTACTTTGTCAGCACATGTGTGTACTCGGACAATTCAATGTTAGACAAGAGCCCACTCTCGAGCCTTGGAAGTTGTTTCCTTTCCTGCAATATAAATAAGCCTTGTAACTGGATTTTGAACTGATCTACAGATACTGTGGTGCACTTCCTGGTAGACTAAATCACAATGAAGAAAAGAGATACAAAATGTTTTTACAGATTTTTTTTTTTTAATGCTTAATTGTTTCAGAGGGTAATAAGCAAAGGGACATGTTTTCTAGTCTCTCTCGTGGGCAAATGGGAATAAGAGTGCAGGTGGTATTGAGGTGGTCAGGAGGATGAGAGGTTCAGATTTTGTCAATTCTGCTTTTCTGCTCTCATTAAAGCCAATTTTCATGGCTTACACTAGTGATTCTGTTGCAGGAAAATGGGGCACAAGAGGACAGTCATGTCCCAAGTCTCGGGTGAGTTCCTGCGATGGGCCTGGGAGGGTACTTGGCTTCACACAGGAAAGATTTCAAGAGTGACACATAGCAGAATGAAAGCAGGTTTATTTAGAGAGATATACATTCCATAGGCAGAATGCAGGCCATCTTAGGAGATGAGAGTGGCCCCCAGGGGCTAGGATGGTTAGTTTTTATGGGCTGGGTAATTTCAGAGGCTGTTAAGTGAAGAGACACGGTTTTCCAGGAACTGACTCACTGCTCCCTTTTGGCCTTTTATGGTCGGCCTCGGAACTGTCATGGCACCTGTGGGTGTGTCGTTCAGTATATGCTAATGTATTACAATGAGTGTATAATGAGGCTCAAGTTCAATTAGAAGTCGAATCTTGCTTCCATCTTGGGCCTAATAGAGTCTAACCAGTTTTTGTTGCGTCCTCAATGGCTGTGTCATTCTTTAATGATTGTGCCCTGCCACCTTCCCTCCTGTCTCAATTCCAAAGGCAGTGCTTCAGATTCCTCTACAACCCTCCTGTCCAGCAAGGTGAACTGAAGATGGATGGATCTCCGACATGGGAACTCACTCAATGGAGCTGTGTCACAGGCTCTTTGAAAAGCTGATGAAAACCTTGGAGACTTTCTCTATAGAAATGAACCCACATGTAAAATTCTCCATGCAATGAAGAAAGGTCGATAGACCTGCTAAAACTTACTACGGTGGTCCCTGTTAAGAACCTCTGTATTTGTCGATAAAGCCTGGAGTACCTTGGAGTGGGGGTGAGGGTGGGTCTCCAGCAGAGTGGTCCTAAGATTGTGAAAAGTATAGACCCACTGTTGTAAAAAACCCTGGATTGAGAGCAGAAGTTTCAGCTTTGCCACTTTACCAGCTGTGTGGCTTCAAATGAATCCTTTCTGAGTTTAAATTTCCTCATCCAGAAAATGAGGGTGATAGTGTCTGCCTTTGCTAGGAAGGATATCAGTGTGAGACAATCTTATTCTTTGTGAACTTTCAATCATTTGATAAATGTTGATTTTGCCAGACAATTGCCTAAGTACTGGGTTTACAGTCATGAATCAGTTATTAAGAATTTCCTGCCCTTATGGGGCAGGGAAACAGGTGATCAGCGATGAGTGAATGAAACAGAATGAAGCATATAATTACAAAGTGTTCATTACCTTCATAGCTTTATCACTGAGTGTAGCAATGGGAAAGAACCGCAGTGGAGAGACCTGAAACTACTAAGAAAAGTTAGGGGAAATTCTTTGTAGGAGAATCCATTTAAGCCACTACGTCATTAAGAAAACAGAAGTGGCAATGGAGATGGGGAGGAATAGGCAGATTGGAGACACATCTATTTCATTAAAATCTGTCTAAACAATTTTTTTTTTTTTTTTGGATAGACAGTACATAGGACGTGATTCAAAATTCAAAAGGTATAAAAATAAATAGAGTGAAAGTTTCCTTTCTAACCAATGACCTAGTTCTTCTCCCTGGAAGTAACACACTGTATCCATTGCTTACATATTCCTCTGGAGATTTTTTTTTAATATGCAAGCAAATACATTTTCACAAATGATATTATATTTTATGAAAGCTCAACGTTCAGAAAATGAAGATCATGGCATCCGGTCCCATCACTTCATGGGAAATAGATGGGGAAACAGTGGAAACAGTCAGACTTCATTTTGGGGGGGCTCCAAAATCACTGCAGATGGTGATTGCAGCCATGAAATTAAAAGACGCTTACTCAGTGTACCATAATTTATTTGACCTTTCTCTAGTGATCTTAGTTTTCTGAATGTTGAGTTTTAAGCCAACTTTTTCACTCTCCTCTTTCACTTTCATCAAGAGGCTCTTTAGCTCTTCTTCACTTTCTGCCATAAGGGTGGTGTCATCTGCATATCTGAAGTTATTGATTCTCCCATCAATCTTGATTCCAGCTTGTGCTTCATCCAGCCCAGTGTTTTGCATGATGTACTCTGCATATAAATTAAATAAGCAGGGTGACAATATACAGCCTTGATGTACTTCTTTCCCAATTTGGAAACAGTTTGTTGTTCCACGTCCAGTTCTAACTGTTGCTTCTTGACCTGCAAACAGATTTCTCAGGAGGCAGGTCAGGTGGTCTGGTATTCTTATCACTTTGAGAATTTTTCACAGTTTTTTGTGATCCACACAGTCAAAGGCTTTGGCATAGTCAATAAAGCAGAAATAGATTCTTTTTCTGGAATTATCTTGCTTTTTGGATTTTTTTTGCTTTTTCAACATTCAGAAAACTAAGATCATGGCATCCAGCCCCATCACTTCATGGCAAATAGATGGGGAAACAATGGAAACAGTGACAGACTGTATTTTCTTGGGCTTCAAAATCACTGCAGATGGTGATTGCAGCCATGAAATTAAAAGACGCTTACTCNTGGATTTTTTTTGCTTTTTCAACATTCAGAAAACTAAGATCATGGCATCCAGCCCCATCACTTCATGGCAAATAGATGGGGAAACAATGGAAATACTGACAGACTATTTTTTTGGTCTCCAAAATCACTGGAGATGGTGACTGCAGCCATGAAATTAAAAGACACTCGCTCCTTGGAAGAAAAGCTATGACCAACCTAGACAGCATATTAAAAAGCAGAAATATTACTTTGCCAACAAAGGTTCGTCTAGTCAAAGCTTTGTTTTTTCCAGTGGTCATGTATGGATGTGAGAGTTGGACTGTAAAGAAAACTGATCACTGAAGAATTGATGCTTTTGAACTCTGGTGTTGGAGAAGACTCTTGAGAGTCCCTTGGACTGCAAGGAGATCCATCCAGTCTATCCTAAAGGAAATTAGTCCTGAATATTCATTGGAAGGACTGATGCTGAAGCTGAAACTCCAATAGTTTGGCCACCTGATGCTAAGAACTGACTCATTGGAAAAGACCCTGATGCTGGGAAAGATTGAAGGTAGGAGGAGCAGGGCATGACAAAGGATGAGATGGTTGGATGGAATCACCAACTCCATGGACATGAGTTTGAGTAAACTCCAGGAGTTGGTGTTGGACAGAGAAGCCTGGCGTGCTGCAGTCCATGGGGTCACAGAGAGTCGGACATGACTGAGCAACTGAACTGAACTGAACTAGTGATCTAGGGCTTCTCTGGTGGCTCAGATGGCAAAGAATCTGCTGTCTGCAATGCGAGAGACACAGATTTGATCCCTGTGTTAAGATCCCATGAAGAAGGGAATGGCAACCCATTTTCTTGCCTGGAAAACTCCATGGACAGAGGAGGCTGGCTTGCTGCTGTCCATGTGGTTGCAAAGAGTCAGACACGACTGAGTGAATAACATACACACAGTAGTGACCTAGTGATGGACATTTTGGCTGCTTCCAAACTTTCACTGTTACAAGCACTGCTGCATATGCCTATTTGTGCACCTGTGAGTATATCTGTAGGATAAATTCCTTGAAGTAGAATTCCTGGGTGCTTTTGCAGTTTTGACAGACATTGTCATTCACCCTCCCCAGAGGTCTTACTGATTTGCAGTCCCAATTAGCAATGTTTGAGACTTTCCCTGACATCTTTTTCAGTTACTGGATTATCAAATGTTTGGAGCTTGTGAATCTGATAAATGAAGAATTTCTCAGGGTAATTTTAATTATTTATTTCTTTTATTATGAGCAAGGTTGAACATTTTCCCCCACAGTTAGAAACCATTTGCATTTTCTTCTCTGTGAACTGCTTGCTCATAGACTCCAACAACTTCTCTTTCTGGCTGATGGTATATTATTTTTGATTTGTAGAAGCCCTTTATATATTTCATTTGAATTGCAGTCATCTGTTCTATTCTGTTGTTTGTCTTTTGACTTTGCTTATGGTGCTATTTGCCATAGAGAAATATTTAATTTTTAATCATTGATATCAATCATTTTTTTTTTACAGTTCTGTGTTCTGAATCAATTTAGGCCATTCTAGACTTTTTTATTGATGTATAGTTGATTAACAATATTAGCAAATCAATTACTTTCAGGTGTATAGCAAAATGGTTCACACACACACACATATATATATATATATTCCAGCTTATTTCCATTATAGGTTTTTACAAGATATTGAATATAATTCCCCAAATTTACAATAAATCTTTGTCACTTATCTATCTTATGTATAACAGTTTGTATCTGTTAATCCCTCACTCCTAATTTATCACTCCCCACCTTGCCTTGGGGCTTCCCTGGTGGCTCAGCAGTAATCAGCCTGCAGTGCAAGAGATGCAGGAGGTGCAGCTCCAATCCCTGGGTGGGGAAGATCCCTGGAGAAGGGCATGGCAACCCACTCCAGTATTCTTGCCTGGAGAATCCCATAGACAGAGAGCCTGGTGGGTTCGTGGGATCACAAAGAGTCAGGCAGACTGAAGTGACCTAGAACGCACACACTCCTTCTCCTTTGGTAGCCATAAATTTGTTTTCTATGTCTGTGAATCTGTTTCTGTTTTATATAAAGCTTCATTTGTATTATTATTCAGATTCCACATACAAGTGATATCGTATAACATTTATTTGTCTTTCTCTGTCTGACTTACTTCACTTAATATTATATAACATCTTTAGGTCCATCCATGTTGCTACAAATGGCAATATTTCATTCTTTTTTATGGCTGAATAACATCTGATTGTTTTATATGTGTGTGTGTGTGTGTGTGTGTGTGTAACACATCTTCTTTATTCAATCCTCTGTTGCTAGACATTTAGGTTGTTCCCATGTCTTGGCTATTGTAAATAGTGCTGCTATGAACAGTGGGGTGTGTGTATGTTTTCAAATTAGAGTTTTTAACTATTTTGGATCTAAGCCCAGGAGTGAGATTGATGGATTATATGGGAGCTCTAGTGTTAGTTTTTTGAGGGACCTCCATACTGTTCTCCACAGTGGCTGCACCAATTTACATTCCCACCTATAGCATAGGAGGATTCCTTCCCTTTTCTTCACACCCTCCCTAGCATTCATTATTTTTAGAGTTTTTGATGTTAGCCATTCTGACCACTGTGAGGTGATGCCTCATTGCAAGTTTTGATTTGTACTTCTCTAATAATTAGGGTGTTGAGCATCTTTTTATGTGCCTATTGGCTATCTATATATCTTCTTTGGATAAATGTCTATTTAGGTCTTCTGCTTATTTTTTGATTTTTTTTTATATTGAGTTATATGAGCTGTTTGTATAGTATTTTTATTTTTAAAAGTTTTCTTCAGATAGATCATGCAAGTATCTTAAGATATTCCCAGGTATTTTATCCATTTTCTTTTAGTGGCTTTTATAAATGGGATGTATTCTTTCAAGAGCTCTTCAGTTTGTGTACGTAGAAGTGGAAATGTTAGTCGCTCAGTCATGTCCGATTCTTTGTGACCCCATGCACTGTAGCCCACCAGGCTCCTCTGTCCCTGGAATTTTCCAGGAAAGAATACTGGAGTGGGTTGCCATTCCTTTCTCTAGGGTATCTTCCTGACCCAGAGACTGAACCTAGGTCTCACTCATTACAGGCAGATTCTTTACCGTCTGAGCCACCGGGGAAGCCCTGTTTGTGTATACAAAGGCTATATGTTAACTTTGAATATATTTCTATTTATTAATTTTGTATCTATAAATTTTAATGAATTATTTTCATAGTGATTTTTCAGTTGATCATTTTGATTTTCTAGGTATATAATTGTAGCAAATGTAAATAATAATTTTACCTTCTCATTTCAATTTTGTTCATTTACTTTGTTCCTTTTGCCTTACTACATCAGCTACTATGTGCAGATTAAGTTTAAATAATAGTAATCATAGTGATAAGAAAGACAACAAAACATTAAAAAATGATCAGGTGAGGGCAGGAGAAGCTTTAACTCCCAAGTGCAAAGATATAACTGCTAGCATTTTGGAGTCCCTAAGACAATAACCTATTGACCCTGAAGTGGATGAAATTCAGCCAGTCAATAGACCTATCCAAGTATAAATAGTTCTTAATCTGTTTTCCTTTCCTCATTCTTACATATGATAATAAAGGATTACCAGTCTTTTCATAAAAGCTTACAACATGTAAAGGAAAGAAATACAAAGAAAATCTATGAAAGAACCTAAAATACATTCTAATCATATTTGAAGGGAAAGAGTTGTTGGGGGGTTTGTGTGTGTAACCCAGCTGAATTCTCAACTGTCCTGCCAGTAAATGAACAGACATGATCTAAAAATGACAAATAAAGAGCAGTTCAGTTGAGTTCAGTTCAGTCGCTCAGTCGTGTCCAACTCTTTGTGACCTCATGGACTGCAGCACACCAGATCTCCCTGTCCAACACCAACTCCCGTAGTTTATTCAAATTCATGTCCATTGAATTGGTGATGTCATCCAACCATCTCATCCTCTGTCATCCCCTTCTCCTCCCACCTTTGATCATTCCCAGCTCAGGATCTTTCCAGTGAGTCAGTTCTTTGCATCAGGTGGCCAAACTATTGGAGTTTCAGCTTCACCATCAGTCCTTCCAATGAATATTCAGGACTGATTTCCTTTAGGATAGACTGGTTGGATCTCCTTGCAGTCCAAGGGACTCTCAAGAGTCTTCTCCAACACCACAGTCCAGAGCATCAATTCTTTGGTGCTCAGCTTTCTTTACAGTCCAACTCTCACATCCATACTGGAAAAACCATAGCTTTGACTAGACAGACCTTTGTTGGCAAGGTAATGTTTCTGCTTTTTAATATGCTGCTTAGGTTGCTCATAGCTTTTCTTCCAAAGAGCAAGTGTCTGTTAATTTCGTGGCTGCAGTCACCATCTTCAGGGATTTTGGAGCCCCCCCCAAAATAAAGTCTGTCACTGTTTCCATTGTTTCCCCATCTATTTGCCATGAAGTGATGGGACTGGATGCCATGATCTTAGTTTCCTGCTGTTGAGTTTTAAGCCAACTTTTTCACTCTCCTCTTTCACGTTCATCAAGAGACTCTTTAGTTCTTCTTTGCTTTCTGCCATAAGGGTGGTGTCATTTGCATATCTGAGGTTACTGATATTTCTCCCAGCAATCTTGATTCCAGCTGTGCTTCATCCAGCCCAGCATTTTGCATGATGTACTCTACATATAAATTAAATAAGCAAGGTGACAATATACAGCCTTGATGTACTCCTTTCTCAATTTGGAACAAGTCTGTTGTTCCATGTCCATTTCTAACTGTTGCTTCTTAACCTGCATACAGATTTCTCAAGAGGCAGGTCAGGTGGTCTGGGTTTCCCATCTCTTTCAGAATTTTCCAGAGTTTGTTGTGATCCACACAGTCAAAGGCTTTGGCATAATCAATAAAGCAGAAGTAGATGTTTTTCTGGTACTCTCTTGCTTTTTCGATGATCCAATGGATGCTGGCAACTTGATCTCTGGTTCCCCTGCCTTTTCTAAATCCAGCTTGAACATCTGGAAGTTCACAATTCACACACTGTTGAAGCTGGCTTAGAGAATTTTGAGCATTACTTTGCTAGTGTGTGAGATGAGTGCAATTGTGTGGTAGTTTGAGCATTCTCTGGCACTGGTTTTCTTTGCTTTTGGAATGAAAACTGACCTTTTCCAGTCCTGTGGCCACTGCAGAGTTTTCCAAATTTGCTGCCATATTGAGTGCAGCACTTTCACAGCATCATCTTTTAGGATTTGAAAGAGCTCCACTGGAATTCCATCACCTCCACTAACTTTGTTTGTAGTGATGCTTCCTAAGGCCCACTTGACTTCAAATTCCAGGATGTCTGGTTCTAAGTGAGTGATCACACCATGGTTGTTATCTGGGTCATGAAGATCTTTTTTGTACAGTTCTTCTGTGTATTCTTGCCACCTCTTCTTAATATCTTCTGCTTCTGTTAGGTCCATACCATTTCTGCCCTTTATTATGCCCATCTTTGCATGAAATGTTCCCTTGGGATCTCTAATTTTCTTGAAGAGATCTCTAGTCTTTGCCATTCTATTATTTTCCTCTATTTCTTTACAATGATCACTGAGAAAGGCTTTCTTATCTCTTCTTGCTATTCTTTGGAACTCTGCATTCAGATGGGTATATCTTTCCTTTTCTCCTTTGCCTTTCACTTCTCTTCTTTTCATAGCTATTTGTAAGGACTCCTCAGACAACCATTTTGCCTTTTTGCATTTCTTTTTCTTGGGGATGATTTTGATCACTGCCTCCTGTACAATATTATGAACTTCTGTCCATAGTTCATCAGGCACTCTGTCTATCAGATCTAGTCCCTTGAATCTATTTCTCACTTCCACTGTATAATTGTAAGGGATTTGATTTAGGTCACCCCTGAATGGTCTAGTGGTTTTCCCTACTTTCTTCAATTTAAGTCTAATTTGGCAATAAGCAGTTTCTGATCTGAGCCACAGTCAACTCCTGGTCTTGTTTTTGCTGACTGTATAGAGCTTCTCCATCTTTGGCTGCATAGAATATAATCAATCTGATTTCGGTGTTGACCATCTGGTGATGTCCATGTGTAGAGTCTTCTCTTGTGTTGTTGGAAGAGGGTGTTTGCTATGACCAGTGCATTTTCTTGGCAAAACTCTATTAGTCTTTGCCCTGCTTCATTCCGCATTCCAAGGCCAAATTTGCCTGTTACTCCAGGTGTTTCTTGACTTCCTACTTTAGCATTCCAGTCCCCTATAATGAAAAGGACATCTTTTTTGGGTGTTAGTTCTAAAAGGTCTTGTAGGTCTTCATAGAACCGTTCAACTTCAGCTTCTTCAGCATTACTGGTTGGGGCATAGACTTGGATTACTGTGATATTGAATGGTTTGCCTTGGAAAAGAACAGAGATCATTCTGTCATTTTTGAGATTGCATCCAAGTACTGCATTTCAGACTCTTTTGTTGACCATGATGGCTACTCCATTTCTTCTAATGGATTCTTGCCCACAGTAGTAGATATAATGGTCATCTGAATTAAATTCACCCATTCCAGCCCATTTTAGTTTGCTGATTCCTAAAATGTCAATGTTCACTCTTGCCATCTCCTGTTTGACCACTTCCAATTTGCCTTGATTCATGGACCTAACATTCCAGGTTCCTATGCAATATTGCTCTTTGTAACATGGGAGTTTGCTTCCATCACCTGTCACATCCACAGCTGGGTGTTGTTTTTGCTTTAACTCTGTCTCCTCATTCTTTCTGGAGTTATTTTTCCACTGATCTCCAGTAGCATATTGGGTACCTACCAACCTGAGGAGTTCATCTTTCAGGGTCCTATCTTTTTGCCTTTTCATACAGTTCATGGGGTTCTCAAGGCAAGAATACTGAAGTGGTTTGCCATTTCCTTCTCCAGTGGACCACGTTGTCAGAACTCTCCACCATGACCCGTACATCTTGAGTGGCCATACGGGGTATGGCTCATAGTTTCTTTGAGTTAGACAAGGCTGTGATCCATGTGATAAGATTGGTTAATTTTATGTGATTGTGGTTTTCAGTCTGTCTGTCCTCTGATGGAGAAGGATAAGAGGCTTATGGAAACTTCCTGATGGAAGAGACTGACTGAGGAGGGAACTGGGTCTTGTTCTGATGGGCAGAGCCATGCTCAGTATCTTTAACCCAATTTTCCAGTAAAGAGGGGTAGAAGCAGATTACTTAGAAATACAGAGATAAGTCTGAGAAGATAAAGAGTTATCTTCATAAGGGGGAAGGGTAAGAGAAACCCTTCTTGAGTATTTGATATTTTAACCATGTGCAAATTTCACTTTAATAAAACATTTAAAAAGTATTTTGTTTTTAAAGCAGAAAGCAAAACACATGGTCAGGCTGTACAGAGAATGAGCATGACTGGAGGGGAGAGTGGAGGAGCCTGTCACACACTTAAGCAGAAAATTCTTCCCAGACCATTCTGATCCAGAGTTTCCCCAATGCCCTTGGGGCCATGGACTCATGGACTCCAACTCTGGTCTATTTCTTGGGGTAATCATAAGAGATTCCTGATAGATACTAAACTCCCCAAAGTCAAGTTCATAATAACTACCATATCCTCCCACAAACAAATGTTTTGTATAAATAATGGAGTGAAATTACCTTGTGTTTGTTATGGGCTCATGATCAGAAATCTAAGATTGATTAGTTATACATTGGTCTGTATGTTCCTGGAGCTAAATTTATAAAAATCGAGTTATCCTGAAACAGGAGTGAAGAAGAAATAGGAAACAAAATCAACACCAAAAACAAAAATATTTTAACTCTCTGAAATACTTAATAGTAGTTGTAAAGATCTGGGACCAAAACAGGAAGGAAAGAGCTCTGGAATTTTACTTGCTGTTTCCAACACCCCAAATGCTCTTTCACAAGATCTTTGCCTGGTTACGTCTTTGTCTTTCAGGTCTCTGTTTAAATGTCATTTAACTTTTGGATCCAGTATAATTGGTATTGAGCAGCTTCCAGTGTGAGGCACTGCTTCAGCTGGTTGAAGAACTAGGAGACTCCACAACGCCCTACTACTCCCAGGGAATGTTGAGGGAGACAAACAACAAGCAAATAAATAGATGAATTATCACTTGTTGGCTTCCCTGGGAAGCTGACTCTGAGATGTGTCAAAGACAAAACTAACTTCAAGAGAAGATTAACACAAGCTCTTCATTCATAAACCTGGGGCAAAGGAACCCATCTACTAATGCTTTCATTTCAGCCTGGGTTCAAGGGTATTAAAGACATAAAAAGAGGAAATGCTGAAACCGTCTCTGATTGGTACATATTCTATTATGGAGGGCGTTCTGGAAGACCCCCTTTAGAAGAAGGGGAGTTTTGGAAGAAAGGGGAGGCTTTATAACTGATATGTACCTACATTTGGGAGTCTTTGGTTGGATCTGTTTGGGAACATTTCAAAAAAGGAAGGTCTATTCGATATTAAGGACTGAGCATTTTCTATGGCTGATTATTAGAATGCAAGCTGTTCATTAGGGAGCGCCCTTGGGATCAACACCCATGGGAGGCAAAGAGAGTAGGGATGCTTTGGCAGAGGAAGAGTTCAACTGCCATGGGGTCCAATAAAGGTCATTGTTTCTAGAACTTTTCAGTGACAGAGCTTGGATACATATGTGTTGTTGTTGTTTTTTTTTCTATAAAGATAAAATGCATCATGAATTCATACATAACACTTTTAATTCAAATTCAGAACTACAGGGTTTTATTTAACCTCTTGATATTCAATCTGTATCTCTATACTCTCAAACTAAAAATTTTAGTTCCCAGTTTCATCAATATATTACATGAAACAGCCTCAGAATACTAACACCAACACTACCACTAACACAATTACTGAAAAGAGTTAAGGTGTTTTTGGATTTGCTTTTGCCTTTAGGAGAATATCCCTGGAGAGATATAGACAAATTACTGTACTTAAAAATAGTAACTTGAAATAATTATTCTCTGTGTGGTTTTTCTGCCTATTTGATAGACAATTTGGTTCATTTGTTTCATGCAGTTTTTGGTTTTTAGAGATTGCTTTTTAAAAATTTGATTTCATTTTCTAGTTAAAAGAGAAGGTTTCAAAATCAAATATACAAAACAAGATATATTCAGAGAAATCTAGCTTCCATTCTTTTCCCTCCCACCCTGTTCCCTCTGTCTCTTTCTTAGTAACTTTAAAAAATGTTTTTCATTCTCAAATATCAGTTGTAGCAATATTTTCTGAGATCAGTTTCCCAAGGCAAAAAAAAAATGAAAGCAAAAATAAACAAATGAGATCTAATAAAAATTAAAGCTTTTGTATAGCAAAAGAAAAATGAAAAGACAACCTACAGACTGGGAGAAAATATTTACAAACAATGCAAATGCAATGCAAATGTATAGTTTGGTTAATATCCAAACTATACAAATAACACATACAACTCAATATTGAGAAAACAAACAGCTAAATCAAAAAAATGGGCAGAAGACTTAAATAGACATTTCTCCAAAGAATACATGCAGATGGCCAACAGGCACATGAAAAGATGCTCAACAGTCTAATTATCAGAGAAATGCAAGTCAAAACTACAATGTGGTATTACCTCACACCAGTCAGAATGGCTATCATCAAAAAGTCTAGAAACAATAAATGTTGGAGTGGGAGTGGAGAAAAAGGAACCTTGCTACACTGTTGGTGGGAATGTAAATTGGTAGAGCCACTATGGAGAACAATATGGAGGTTTCTAAAAAAAAAAAAAAAATCTAAAAATAGAGCTACCCTATAATCCAGCAATCCCACTCCTGGGCATATATCCAGAAAAGTTGAAAACACTAATTCAAAAAGATACAAGCACTCCAGTGTTCATAGGAACACTATTTACAGTGGCCAAGACATGGAAACAACCCAAATGCTCATCAACAGATGATTGGATAAAGAAGATGCGAGATATATATATAAATATAATTATATATATGCATATCTTGTGTATATGCACATACACAATGGAATATTACTCAGTATAATAAAGAATGAAATATTGCTATTTGCAGGAACATGGATGGCCTTAGAGAATATTCTACTAAGTGAAGTAAGTCAGACATAGAAAGACAAATAAATGTTATATGATATCGCTTATATGTGGAATCTAAAAAAATACAATGAATCTATATACAAAACAGAAACAGACACTAAATAAAACAAACTTATGGACTTCCTTGGTGGCTTAGATGGTAAAGCTTCTGCCTACAATGCGGGAGACCCGGGTTCAATCCCTGGGTTGGATAGATCTCCTGGAGAAGGAAATGGCAACCCACTTCAGTATTCTTGCTTGGAGAATCCCATGGACGGAGGAGCCTGATAAGCTACAGTCCGTGGGGTCGCAAAGAGTTGGACACGACTGAGCGACTTCACTTTCTTTCTTTCTTTCTTTCTTTATGGTTACCAAAGGGGAAAAGAGGGGGAGGCCTAAATTAGGAGTATGGGATTAACAGATACCAACTGCTATATAAAAAATAGATAAGCCACAAAGATTTACTATACAGCACAAGAAACTATCAATACATTGTAACAACCTATAATGGAAAATAATCTGAAAAAAAAAGGGTAACTGAATCACTTGGTTGTACACCTGAAACCAAGACAATATTGTAAATCAACTATATTTCAATTAAAAAAAGGTTTTTGTTTATCCTTTTGTTTACAAAAAGTGCAAGCAAAAACATGTTGGGAGATAATTCTTCATGATTCTCATGTTTCTGTACCTCTTGTGAACTCACTGATAGCTTTTGTTCCAGACTATCTTTTTAAAGATGTTTGTATCACTAATGACTCTGAAGATAAAAATAGTGTCTCCCTTGGGAGCATGGGACTGGCCGGTTTACTCCCTTTATAAAATATTCAGGTTCCCAAAGCTGAGAGTTCCTTTCCTATAATGTAACCCACTGCATGTGCAGGCATCACATGATCCTTTTCAGGTCTTGGAATTGAAGCTTGGAGAACCAGCTCAAATGCCGACACTTTGATTAGTGCTATTTCTATGAGTAAAATGCTATTGCTCTTTTGTTTCTCCCCTGTGATCAGAGAATTTTGAGCAAAGAAGTGCCTTGATCTTACATGGACATAATTGTACACATTTTAAAAGGATCATTCTGGCTGTGGTGTAGATGGTCTCATGATAGGTATGCAAGGATGGAAATAGGAGGCTGTTGAAAAACTAGTTCAAAGGAAACAAGGATGGGCATGGAGCAAGAAGGTAATGACAAGAGGACTGATTCTGGATGCATTTGAGACTCCTGAATTTCAGATATTAGATGTATCAAATTCAAACTACAAAATTAATATATTTTAAAAGTTATTTTAAGTTTAATTTTATCAATTTAATCAATAGGTCTGATATCAAAAGAAATGCATTGAGAAGTCTTCTTTTCAATCTTATTCAACAGTCATTCAATCCCCTCCCCCAAGGAAATTAGAGTGACATTAGTTAATAGTCAAATTAATTAAATTATTGTGAAAGAAATAGATGGAATTACAAGATCCATGAACCTTGTGTCTTCTGCCAGACACAAAAACTGATAATTTAACTTGATAGCTTGCAAGTTGGGTAAGTCTCAGACCTTCACAGTTCTTGAAAGCACTTACATTTTTGTCTTCTACCCTACCCATTTCTTAGAAAAATGTTAATGTTCTATACATACTTTGCTTATTTTAGGGTAAAATATAGAATATTTTTAAAATCCAGGGGCTGAATGAGATCCAGGGAGTGAATGTAGATCAAAAAGAAGCCCAAGGATAATCCCTGGGATATTCCAATATTTGGGGGTTGGAAAGATGAAGGGAAATCTTAGTAGAAGACTGAGAAAAAGCAGCTAGTGAGGTTGGAAGAGAGCAGAAAGGGCTTCCCTGGTGGCTTAATGGTAAAGAATCTGCCAGCCAATGCAGGAGACAAGAGTTCGATCCCTGGTCTGGGAAGATCCCACATGCCGCAGGGCAACTAAGCCCATCCACTACAACTACTGAGGACAGCCCGTGTGCCCTAGAGCCTGTGCTCCACCAAGAGCGAAGCCACTGCAGTGAGAAGCCCACACACCTCAACTAAAGAGTAGTCCCCACTAACCACAACTAGAGAAAAACCCATGCAGCAATGAAGACCCAGCACAACCAAAAAGAAGGTGACAGAGCAGATTCTGAAGTCTTTCTTAGCCAACATCTCTAAAAAACTCTAAAGTGGCATTCTACCCTCAATTCATTCCCTCTGTGTTTATCATCTGTTTTAAATACTTTGTAACATTTATAGTCATCTGAAATTGTGTATTTGTTTATTTAATTGCCACATTAGATCATTTACTTCATGAGAGCAGAGACTGCTCTAAAAGGGTTACCACTGCAACATCAGTCAGGGCCGGACACACAATAGGTACTCAACAAACACGTGTGGAATGAGGGTGCCTGCGTGCACACATGAATGAATGAGTACTCTCTGGACTAGATTTATTTGGACAGACTCTTAGATGAGCCCACCCTTTCCCAATTTCCTTGTAAATAGGTTAACTTAGAGTGAGGACCAGCATAAAATAAAATTATCAAAGTTAGATAATATTCATCTCAGGGAACTTAAAGTTCTGGTGAATTTTATTAGAGACCCTCCAGTGCTCTGAATTTCCGAGAGTCCAGGAGGATCTCTATTGCCTGAGACAGGGTAGATTGTGTGTGAGCACACGTACAGCCACCGTGTGTGTGTGTGTGTGTGTGCATGTGTGCTTTAAAATGGGGGAAAAAAGTACAAGGCAGGTAATTGTAGACACTTAGCTACTTGGGAAAATAACAGAACGAATTATAAACCAATCAATTTTCCAGCACTTAGGAAAACAAACCTCAGTGTGGCAAGCATTATCGTCTCATGGTGAGCCCGTGTGCCAGACTGATTCTGTTTTCTGCTTGGAGTGCCATGTCATGCTGATCCTGGGGAAGAAGTAGATGTAATCTATTCAGACTTCATTAAGGCTTACATGTCCTTCAGCATGCTTTTCTAATCAACAACCTAGACAGATAAGGTCTATATCTACTGTGTCCAAGAAGATTTTCCTGCCTGCCAAAATGTAGCAGGGATGCAATCTTATTTATTACTGCTCTTTAGAGCTAGTAGCAGCCTGGGGAGAGCGGGGTGGAGAAAACGATGGGCTCATAGGGAAAAGGTAAGCAAAACAAAATCAAGGGAAGGGAAGGTATGATAATACTCTGGCTCAGGTATTATTTATCATTTATGCATAGGAAAACACTCAGTTCTCTCCATATGGTACTTGACAGATACAATGGATGACCTAGGCCTAGCTCTAGAGCTTTGATAGGTTTAACAAATAAATACATGTTATAAGCAAGGGATCTTTTTTTTTCAATTTATAGTCCCTTTAAAAGTTTTATTTTTTTCTGAGGATAGACAAAATTAACATTTTCTAAAAGAAAAGAAAGTACACAGAAAAACAGAGGCAATATACCTTAGTATTTAAACAACCATCAACTTTGGTGCCAGTACTGGGTTCAAATCTAGACTCTGCTTCTTGATAGAATCTCTATCCGATCTGGGCTTCCCTGCTGGCTCAGATGTATAACTTCTGCCTGCAATGCAGGAGACCCAGGTTCAATCTCTGGGTTGGGAAGATTCCCTGGAGAAGGAAATGGCAACCCACTCCAGTACTCTTGCCTGTATAATCCCACGGACAGAGGAGGCTACAGTCCATGGGGTCGCAAAGAGTCGGACATGACTGAGTGGCTTCACATGGTCACATATCCGTTCTGAGTCTCAATTTCCACAATAATAAAATGAGAATAGTAATGTTTAATTTGTAAGGTTGTTGTAAAGATTAAAGGAGCCTGGGTTTTCTACTTCAGATAACACGAAAGACTGGATAGTCTGATAAACTTTTCTATAATAAAGCATCTAGAAATCTTAGATACAAACTCCCTAGAAAGTAAAGAAAATCTCTGGGCACCAAAAAGAGACAGAAAGCATAAACCAAAATGATAGGCAAGCCCCCAAATCACTTGCGGTTGCCACTGAGAGGGATATAGAACTCTGAGGGGATTTAAAAAAATTTTACTGAAATATAATTGATTTGCAAGGTTGTGTTTAATTTTTGCTGTACAGCAAAGTGATTCCGTATATATATTTATGCTGTGCTGTGCTCTGTTGCTTCAGTCATGTCCGACTTTTTGCGACCCGCCAAGCTCCTCTGTCCATGGGATTCTCCATATATATATATATATATGTCCTTATTCATATTCTTTGCCATTATAGTTTATCACAAGATATTGAATATAGTTCCAAATTCTTTTTTTTAAAAATATATTTCATTTATTTTATTTGGCTGCATTGAGTTAGTTATATACAGCATGTGGGATCTAGTTCCCCCTCTAGGGATCGAATCCAGGCCCCCTCCTTTGGGAGCACAGAATCTTAGTGATTGGACCACCCAAGAAATCCGCCCCCCTACCTGCTTTTTTTTTTTTTTAAACAATTTTATTTATTTAGGCTGTGCTGGATCTTCATTGCTGTGGGGGCTTTTCTCTAGTTACAGTGAGTGGGGGCTACTCTCTAGTTGCAGAGCGTGGGTTTCTCCTTGCACTGGTTCCTCTTGTGGAGCATGGGCTCTAGAGCATGTGGGCTTCAATAGTTGTGGCTATGGGCTTAGTTGCTTGGCAACATGTTGGATCTTCCCGGACCCAGGGATTGAACCGGCCTTCTGCATTGGCAGGCAGATTCTTTACCACTGAGCTACCAAGGAAGCTCTGAATTCTGATTTTTAATACTCACAAGACAGAGTTCTGGGTCCACACAAGGAATGTGCTGGAACTACAACTTCACATGAAGTCAGAACCCTCTAAAGGACAGCAGCCAAGTTAAATAATAGGCCAGAAAGTGAGTTTGTTAGCAGCAAAGGGAGAAAACAAGTCTTATCTGTCTCAATTTCCTCTCTAAGTGGAGAAAAATATCTCCCCTAAAAAATGATAAGCCTGCCTTTGTAAGTGGTTAGAATTCAAATTTATATCACCTATGAAGTCCAAGGGACTTAATTTAAAGTTGTCTTAGGTTCCCAGGTGCTTGGTAGAAGATAACGGAAATTCTCTCTGGAAGAATTTGCCCCTCAAGCCAGACACCTCAGGATATCCACAGATAAACATCCTCCAAGAAGAAGTCAATATAAAATTAGAAAACACTTGAAGAAATAAGCCACTAACTAGCAGAGACAAAAACCAGCAGAACTGGACCCCTCTGAATTTCAGGTATTAGTTGTGCCATGAACAAACTATCAAACTCGTATGTTTAAAAAGTTGTTTTGAGTTTGATTTCATCAATGTATTCAGTAGGTCTGAAATGGCATCAAAAGAGATGCACTGACAAATTTCTTTCCAACTTTATTTTACAGTCATCCAATCACTGCTCCAACAGCAATGGGAAATTACCAGTTGGTTAAATTGTAAAAAGAAATGAGATGAATTACAAATATGAGCAAGGAATAAGACTGCATAAAAAATAATCAAACGGATTTTCTTAAAAGGTCCAAAGAACACTTTTAGAAATGAAAAATATGATCACTGAAATTATAAACTCAGATCTGAAGATAAGACAAGCATGAACTGAAAGGAAAATCTGAAAAGAACTGCACAGAATTCAGCACTCAGAGACAAGAGACAGAAAATATGAAAGGATAAGAGACATTGAGATTCAACATATATTTAAATGAATATCAGGAAGGAGAGAACAGAAAGAATGGGGGGGGGAATAATACTCAAAGACATAACGGTGGAGAATTTTCTAAAATTATTGACATACATTTTTAGATGGGAGAATTTCAAAGAGCTCTGAGAGCATTAATAAATCACATATTCTTAGATGTATCATAGTTTAAACTGCAGAACACCAAAGAAGAAAATCTTAAAGCAATTAGCAAGAAAGAAAAAAAGGGATTACTAAAAAAATTAAAAGCAATTGTATTGACAACAGATTCATCAACATCAAAAATAAAGCCAGAAAATAGTGGATTATATCTTTAAAGTGGGAAAACAAAATATTTGTCAACCTAGAATTGCATCCTGAGGTGAATTTTTTTTTTAACAAACCAATTTTTCTGTTTGCCTCCATTAAGTTTAGTCTATGTAATAAGCCAAGTTCATACACAAAGATATGTGTATAAGAAATGTTTATTTCAGCTTTATTTATAGAAGCGAGTGGATGGAGGTTTATGACATTGTATGGGAGACAGGGACCAAGACTGTCCCCAAGAAAAAGAAATGCAAAAAGGCAGAATAGCTGTCTGAGGAGGCCTTACAAATAGCTGTGAAAAGAAGAGAAGCAAACAGCAAAGGAGAAAAGGAAAGATAATCCCATTTGAATGCAGAGTTCCAAAGAATAGCAAGGAGAGATAAGAAAGCCTTCCTCAGAGATCAGTGCAAAGAAATAGAGGAAAAGAACAGAATGGGAAAGACTAGAGATCTCTTCAAGAAAACTAGCGTTACCAAGGGAACATTTCATGTAGATGGGCTCAAGAAAGGACAGAAATGGTATGGACCTAACAGAAACAGAAGATATTAAGAAGAGGTGGCAAGAATACACAGAAGAACTGTACAAAAAAGATCTTCACGACCCAGATAATCACGATGGTGTGATCATTCACCTAGAGCCAGACATCCTGGAGTATGAAGTCAAGTGGCCCTTAGGAAGCATCACTACGAATAAAGCTAGTGGAGGTGATGGAATTCCAGTGGAGCTCTTTCAAATCCTAAAAGATGATGCTGTGAAAGTGCTGCACTCAATCTGCCAGCAAATTTGGAAAACTCAGCAGTGGCCACAGGACTGGAAAAAGTCAGTTTTCATTACAATCCCAAAGAAAGGCAATGCCAAAGAATGCTCCAATTACTGCGCAATTGCACTCATCTCACATGCTAGTAAAGTAATGCTCAAAATTCTCCAAGCCAGGCTTCAGCAATACCTGAACCGTGAACTTCCAGATGTTCAAGCTGGTTTTAGAAAAGGCAGAGGAACCAGAGATCAAATTGTCAACATCTGCGGGATCATGGGAAAAGCAAGAGAGTTCCAGAAAAACATCTATTTCTGCTTTATTGACTATGCCAAAGCCTTTGACTGTGCGGATCACAATAAACTGTGGAAAATTCTGAAAGAGATGGGAATACCAGACCACCTAACC
>SJYT01059630.1:178932-207623 GCA_006410635.1 Cephalophus harveyi
CAGATGTTGGCAATTTGATCTCTGGTTCCTCTGCCTTTTCTAAAACCAGCCTGAACATCTGGAAGTTCACAGTTCACGTATTGCTGAAGCCTGGCTTGGAGAATTTTGAGCATTACTTTACTAGCGGGTGAGATGAATGCAATTGTGCGGTAGTTTGAGCATTCCTTGGCATTGCCTTTCTTTGGGCTTGGAATGAAAACTGACCTTTTCCAGTCCTGTGGCTGCTGCTGAGTTTTCCAAATTTGCTCGCATATTGAGTGCAGCACTTTCACAGCATCATCTTTCAGGATTTGAAATAGCTCAACTGGAATTCCATCATCTCCACTAGCTTTGTTCGTAGTGATGCTTCCTAAGGCCCACTTGACTTCACATTCCAGGATGTCTGGCTCTAGGTCAGTGTCACACCATCATGATTATCTGGGTTGTGAAGATCTTTTTTGTACAGTTCCTCTGTGTATTCTTGCCACCTCTTTTTAATATCTTCTGCTTCTGTTAGGTCCATATCATTTCTGCCCTTTATTGAGCCCATCTTCGCATGAAATGTTCCCTTGGTGTCTCTAATTTTCTTGAAGAGATCTCTAGTCTTTCCTGTTCTATTGTTTTCCTCTTTGATCGCTGAGGAAGGCTTTCTTATCTCTCCTTGCTATTCTTTGGAACTCTGTATTCAAATGGGTATATCTTTCTTTTCTCCTTTGCTTTTTGCTTCTCTTCTTTTCACAGCTATTTGTAAAGCCTCCTCAGACAGCCATTTTGCTTTTTTGCATTTCTTTTTCTTGAGGATAGTCTTGATTCCTATCTCCTGTACAATGTCACAAACCTTATTCCATAGTTCATCAGGCAGTCTGTCTATCAGATCTAGTCCCTTAAATCTATTTCTCACTTCCACTGCATAGTCATAAGGGATTTGATTTAGGTCATACCTGAATGGTCTAGTGGTTTTCCCCACTTTCTTCAATTTAAGTCTGAATTTGGCAATAAGGAGTTCATGATCTGAGCCACACTCAGCTCTCGGTCTTGTTTTTACTGCTTCTCCATCTGTGGCTGCAAAGAACATAATCAATCTGATTTCAGTTTTGACCATCTGGTGATGTCCATGTGTAGAGTCTTCTCTTGTGTTGTTGGAAGAGGGTGTTTGCTATGACCAGTGTGTTCTCTTGGCAGAACTCTATTAGCCTTTGCCCTGCTTCATTCTGCACTCCAAGGCCAAATTTTCCTGTGACTCAGACTGGGGGAAGGGATTGTTATGTTTACTCAGTGCTGTGGCTGTGCAATCACACAATCTAGCTCTCCTTGGTACACTTAGCGTGTCCAAAAAATTGTATGTATATAAATCTTGTGCTGTTCCTTGTGACCCAAACAAAATTCTAATTTTAATAAATGTGTGGAATTGCAGAGAATGTCCACCCATGTTTTTAAGTGGAGTCCCCAGGAGTATGGAGATACAGGTGCTCTGTATTTCACCTTCCACCATGACTGGATAAAATGTTGAGCTCACACCTCCAATATATTTATTTTTATTGATAATATACATGTTTACTACAGTTATAAAATATTATGCCTATTATAATGTATATATTGTAATAGAAATTTTTAGGTGGATAATCTATTATAAAACATTTTATTTTTTTTTTCCCATGAAATAACACAACTTTTAATAAAACTGTCAGGTTTTAGTTCCAGTAAACCAAAAGACAGGGCCTCAAGCCTATACATAATCACATCATTCCAGAACGAGAAGCTGTGGCCAGAAACTTTTTATGGGGTAGGAAAAAGAATAAAAGTTGGTCAGTGCTGATAAGTACAGGTTAAATAATACACTGCTCTTTATAGATGGCTACAGAGTCTGTAAACTATTATCCAGGAATATACAACCGTCCAACACAAACCACTAGCCAGATCTAAGACAAACTGGCTTCTTGTAACTACCCTGTAAACACTGCAGCCCTTCTTCCATCCAAAAATGACCCTAATCTCACATGAAAACAGTCATTATAAGGGAATCAGAAACTCAGCTTTGTGGCCAAAAATAAAAACCAAAGGAAAAACAGCAATTCAGTGGATAGCTGGTGAAAGCGGGAAGGCTGGTGCCCTTCACTGCGCTGCTTTGCTCTTCTTACTCTTGCTCTTTTTGTCCCTCTTCTTCAGCCCATCCATGTTAGCTCGCAATAGGTTTGAATAAGCCATCTGAAACTTATTCACTTCTTTGGAGCTCACCACAGTGCTGATCTTCTTTTTCCCATCAGTAGCTCTTAACAGACATTTGTTGTCTGAGGGCTCAAAACCCTCCACAGAACCCTTCCTTGGAATGGGTTTAGTTCGGCCATCATACTTCTTCAGGGTGATGAGCACGCTGCCCGACAACCGGCACTTCTGGAAGAGCCTAGTCAGCTCCGTCAGAAACTGTTCACTCTCCAGCAGCACCATCCTGGCGCTGCTGGCTCCGCTCCGTCAGCACAAGCACCAATATTATAAAACATTTTAAAATTGTGTCTTTTTATAATTAAAAGAGTATCATGACTTGTCCTCAAAAATATATGCACTTCTAAGAAGATATGACAGTCTGCATTGATATGAGCTGCCAGGTCATTATTCTAGGAATACTGTGATATCTTACAGAATCCAAGTGAGAGTTAAACAATAAAGCCTGAGAAGAGGTAAGAATTATGTAAACTGGTGGCTCCGACGCACGACTGAAGTGACTTAGCAGCAGCAGCAGCAGACGGTGAAATGTCTGTCTACAATGCGAGAGACCAGGGTTCAATCCCTGGTTTGGGAAGATCCACTGGAGAAGGAAATGGCACCCCACTCCAGTACTATTGCCTGGAAAATCCCATGGACAGAGGAGCCTGGTAGGCTACAGTCCATGGGGTCGCAAAGAGTTGGATATGACTGAGCGACTTCCCTTTCCAGTAACCTTAGAACATTCTCACTCATGTGACTCAGCTCCTAAGTCTTAGCTTCTGGCTTTCCTGAGTCAAATGCTTAAGATTAGCTTCCTGATTTTTTTCACACTGGTTTTATCATTCATAGCTTCCAGGTCCTGAAATCATGGCTGGAAGGCAGTTCTTAGGGAAGTTCTGTGAAGACAGATAAGGTGTCCTCCTCCACCTGGATTCCATCCTTGGTTTCCCAGTCTCTGCATCCTTATCCACATGGTTTTGGAGGTGCCCAATCCAGTTGTCCCATTCTATCTGCCACTGTACTGCCTTCTAGTGGAGAAAACAAGTATCACATGCATAAACTGCTTATAATAAACATTGGAAGGCCACTGTTCTGAGTGTCCTTTTTTTTTTTTTCTTTTGTCTGTGCTGGATCTTCATTGCTGCATGTAGGCTTTCTCTCATTGTGGAGAGCAGGGTCTACTCTTCACTGGGGTGCATGAGCTTCTCATTATGATAGATTTTCTTGTTGTGGAACACCGGCTCTAGGCACACGGACTTCAGTTGTTGTTCTGTGACATGTGGAATCTTCCTGGACCAGAGATCAAACCCTCGTCCCCTGCTGTGGCAGGCAAATTGTAACCACTGGACCACTAGGAAAGTCCTGTCCATCACAATCTTGTTAGACTTTTCTGCAGATTATGAACCCAGTTGAAAATTTGAGTATGACCAGATCCATACAAGAGAAGAAAAAGGAAGAGAGAGAGAGAAAAAAACAAACACAGAAAACAAAAATAACTTTTTAAAAAAGAATAATAAAGTAAAATGGTGCACGCTAAGTTACTTCAATTGTGTCTGACTCTTTGGAACGCTATGGACTGTAGCCCATCAAACTCCTCTGTCCGTGAGATTCTCCAGGCAAAAATGCTCCAATGTGTTACCATGCCCTCCTCTAGGGGTCTTCCTGACCCAGGGATCGAACCTGTGTCTCTTTGGTCTCCTGCATTGGCAGGCAGGTTCTTTACCACTAGCACCATCTGGGAAACCCAAAGTAAAGGTACAGTTACTCAATTTTTGTATTTTTGGAAAACAAAGAACAATACCTATAGAGACTACCCAACTGATTTCTGCCACTGATAATGAGGCAATAATTGAATAGTATGATATTCTTTTCCTCCCATTACATCCCCTTCCAGGGTTATTTGCCTCCTCAGTTAACCAGTTTTTTGCAGTCATGTCTCTTGAAGATCTTTCTATGCTTTCCAAAGGGACCTGAAATCTCTTACTTGGGTAACAAGACTTGGAAAGATGGCACTCCTTTTGCAGATGACTAGGAAATTTGGAGACAGGAAGAAGACTACAGAGAAGTACTATGAATTATTTTGTTGAACTATCCTATCCAACCTCTGTGGTACCTTATAATGGGAAGAATTGAACAAGAATACAATTATTATTCAATTCTTGTTCAGTTCTTCTTGAATAAGAACAAGTGGTCTTGTTCTTGAATAAGAACACTGCTCTTGTTCAAAGCAGTGCCTGGTCCAAAGTGGAGCCAACAATATTTAGTTTACAAATCAAGTCTAGTAGTAGTATTTCTACAGTTCAGTTGTTTCCTATAATCCTGTGAATACAATCTAGCACTTTGGCATTTATAATAGATATTTGATGCACCATTCAAATCTCTCTTAAAGACCTAAGAACTAATTCCTTATAGCTACTGATAGAGTGTCATGCTTCATGCTTGCAGATCTCTGGAAACTGCTGTTGGCTAAGGTGAGTCATGGGCCCAAAGTTATTTCCCCCTCCTGGGGCAGCCTTCATCCAATTCTCAGTCTGCTTTCCCAGGGATTTGACCTATAGTAGCATAGCATATGAGATCTATTTTTAACCCCAAGACATAAAAAATAATGAATGAGCCCTGCTCATATGGCTCTGTTAAGAGATTAAGTTGCTGCTGCTGCTAAGTCGCCTCAGTCATATCGGACTCTTAGCGACCCCATGGACTGCAGCCCACCAAGCTTTTCCATCCATGGGAGTTTCCAGGCAAGAGTACTGGAGTGGGGTGCCAGTGCCTTCTCCGAGAGATTAAGTTACTTTTTAAAAAATCACTCTTCCCAGATGGACCATTTGGATCAGCTACTTCTTGGAGTTAAAAATAAGGTACTTCTCTTTCTCTTGTTGACTTAAAAAGATGCACAACGGGAGAGTTGTGAGTTAAGTTTTATTGGGAGCAAAACGAGGACTGCAGCCTGGGAGATGGCACCTCAAATTACTCTGAGAAGCTGCTCCAGAAGGGTAGGTAGCGGGAGCTAAATACATGTGGTTTGGTGAAGGGAGAGTTCATGCAACCTAGCACTTAGGAAGGGTTTTCTGCTAGTCACAAGGAGCTGATGTCACCATGAAAAGATGTAGTGCTTTTCTAGATGTGAGGGTTTCCCTGGTGGCTCAGGTGGTAGAGAATCTACAGTCACTTTCTCTTAGATGTGAGGAGATGCAAGCGTTGGGATCATGAAATCAGTTCCTGAAAATAGCTATCTAAAGACCTGTTCCACCAGTTTTCCTGGATCACAGAGTGCCCCATTCCTATTCTCCACCCTGAACTCCCATCGTGTCAGCGGCTGCAGCAGCAAAGGATTCAGTCCCCACAGAAAAAAGTGAAAGTCACTCAATGGTATCCAACTCTTTGCAACTCCATGGACTATACAGTCCATGGAATTCTCCAGGCCAGAATATTGGAGTGGGTAGCCTGTCCCTTCTCCAGGGGATCTTCCCGACCCAGGGATCAAACTGGGGTCTTCTGCATTGCATGCAGGTGGATTCTTTACCAGCTGAGCTACCTGGGAAGCCCACTCCCTGCAGAGGCAAATGGCAAATGCCCTTGGCAAGCACCCATTTGTAGTTAACATTCTGATGAAAAGTTAGTTTATCATTAGATAGTAAGGGCACAATAACATAATGACCAGAGGTATAGGGCAGAATACCAGGTGGAGTATCTCTTCTGATTGTTCTGGTCTACTTGGGCAATCATTTCTGAATACACTTTTTTTTTTTTTTTTTTTTTGCCTTGTGTCCCATTCAAGTTAAGAAAGAAAGAAAGAAAGTAAAGTCGCTCAGTTGTGTCCAACTCTTTGCAACCCCGTGGACTGTAGCCTATCAGGCTCCTCTGTCCATGGGATTCTACAGGCAAGAATACTGGAGTGGGTTACCATTTCCTTCTCCAGGGGATCTTCCTGACTCAGGGATTGAACCCAGGTCTCCCACATTGCAGGCAGATGCTTTAACCCTCTGAACGGGGAAGCCCCAACCTCTGACTCAAGAGTAAAGAATTCTCCTGTGGTGCAGGGGACCAGGGTTTGACCCCTGGTTCGGGACAATCCCTGGTGCAGGGAATGGCTACCCACTCCAGTATTCTTGCCTAGAGAATCCCACGGAAAGAGGAGCCTGGTAGCCTATAGTCCATGGGGGTCATAAAGAGTCAGACACAACCGAGTGACTTTCTCTTCACTATGGAATTAATTAAAGCCAGTCAGGTTGGTGGAAGCTGTTTACTTCTTCAGCTGACTGATAATATAGAAACTACTGGTACTACCTTAAGTGGCTACAATGGGACACATTGTAACTTATTAAACACAGAATTTTTTGAAAAGTATACAACAGAAAGAAATACATATAAAAGGTGTAAATGATTCAATTTATGGTCTTACAAAGTTTAACTCTCTCTCCACCAGTCTAATCTAAGATCACTTGTCTCTTCCTTGCCTAGCATGGAAGCTTGCTGGCTAGCATAGTCTTTCGATGAGAACACTATTAAATTTTTGTGGCAATTTTCCTCCTTTTTCTTGGATTGTGCTTGAAACATTCCAGGTTGGCAGAATACAGCCAGCATGTAGCAAGTGTATTTAAGGTTAAATATAGCCAGTATTCAGGGAATTGGCCAAAAGGCAAAAACAGTTCATAAGTTTACCTTCAGTATAAGAGAAATCCAGCTTCTTAGAGATATGGAAGTTTTAGGCAGCAAAGTTAGAGGTATGTACCTCTTGGAAAATATGTAGTGAAGTTTGGATAGAACAAAGGACATGGATGCCCGGTGCCCTCGGGCCCTCACAGGAAGGCTGCAGGATGCGACACTCAGCCCTTACCTTTCCTTGGGGGAGGAGGGGTCCTGCCATTATATGACTTTCTTTTTTTTAATTAGTTAATTATTTTATTTTTATTTTTGGCTGCTGGGTCTTTGTTGCTGCGTGTGGGCTTTCTCTAGTTGTGGCAGTTGGGGGCTGTTCTCTAATTGCAGTACACAGGCTTCTCATTGCAGTGGCTTCTGTTATTGTGGAGCATGGGGTCTAGGGTACACGGGGTTCAGTAGTTGCAGCTAATGGGCTTAGTTGCTCTGAGGCATGTGGGGTCTTCCTGGACCAGATATCGAACCTGTGTCCCCTGCATTAACAAGCAGACTTTTAACCACTGGACCATCAGGGAAGTCCAGGAATTTCTGTCTTTGGACTCTGTTGGTCCTTGAGTTCTTTCATGGATGGGTTGTCTTTTCTTTCCTTAATTCATGCATAAGCCTCAGTTTCCTCTCTAGGATCTGGCCAATATCTGACTTGTCCTTCTGAGTGTCACAACCCCCTTTATCCATAAAGACTGCTCTGATTTCTACCAAGTATAGGCTCTCAACAGAGGCTGATGTCACTATGGATTTGTGCTGTGGAATTTCCTGTACCTTCCCAGTTTCTTGTGGATGAAGCATCTGACACACACACTTCATCTGGCTTTTAAAGTTACTCTTTCATGGAGTCTATAACAGGAACTGGGGCATCTTGCTTGCAGGGATCTCTGCTACTTCCCTGTCCTGGGTAAAATGATCTAATCTGTAATGTAGAAGGATCCATTTTCCCATACCCCCTCTTTAATATTCTCCTTCTAAGAGTCTCCTGGGTCTTCTCACTTCTGAGTTGATCATAGATTCTTGTCCTGTTTGCTATTCTTCCCAGTCCAAAGGACTAATTATGAAAGCCCAGGAGAAGAATTAGAGTGGGCCCCTCTCATGGTCCTCTGGCTTCCCTTTGTCCCAGTGGAGGGGCCAAGGAAAAAACTATCCACACTGGGGACTGAATTTCTTCTCCAGAAGCAAATGGCAACACACTCCAGTATTCTTGCCCAGAAAATCCCATGGACAGAGGAGCCTGGTGGGCCACTGTCCATGGCATCACAGAAGAGTCGGACATGACTGAGTGACTAAACAGCAGCAACCATCTGCTTGATGATTTCTTCCAAGGAGCTTTGCAAACTTGTCCATGGAGTTAGTCTTTGAAACATGGGTAATGGAGTAGGAAAAGATGGACTTGGGGAGTACAGGTCAAGTGAGGTGGTGGTGTTGAAAGACAAAGTGAGGCATAGGTTCCAGTGTCTTTTCATACTCTGTGGGTTGAAAGTAAAAGGCAAGCGGTGAGGTAAAAATGATTCTTGAGTATTACGGCATCCAGTGATAAAAGGGGATTTGGAGGCTGGCATGGAGCAGACTGCAACCTTTTACTATTGTGTCAGGGGTACAAAGGGCTATTGCAATCCTTATGCAAAGTTATGATGAGCATATTTTTCTAATTATAAAGATAAAAGATCTATTATAAAATGTGAGTTTGTGAAACTGGGAATTACCATTAATAGAGAAATTGAATGCACCCTCAAACATGAAGTTATACTCAAAATACTGTTGTAGTTTTAAAATATTTGTGGTTTTTTTTATTATTTATAATGTTTGGCTGTGCTGGCTCTTTGTTGCTGCATGTGGGCTTTCTGTGGTCTTGGAGTGAAGGCTCAGTAGTTGGGGCGCACAGGCTTAGTTGCCTGATGGCATGTGAAATCTTCCCGGACCAGGGTCAAACCCATGTCCCCAGCATTGGCAGGCAGAGTCTTTACTACTGGGCCACCAGGGAAGCCCTGTTATGGTTTTTACCCTGAGATTTTCAGGGCCTACCCACCTCCCACTGTCAGACAGTATGTGGAAAGTGAAAGTCACTCAGTCATGTCTGACTCTTTTAGACCCCATGGACTGTAGCCTGCCAGGCTCCTCTGTCCATGGAATTCTCCAGACCAGAATACTGGGGTGGTTAGCCATTCCCTTCTCCAGGGAATCTTCTCAACCCAGGGATCAAACTCAGGTCTCCTGCATTGCAGGCAGATTCTTGACCATCTGAGCCTTCAGGGAAGACCAGACGGTATGTGGATCAGATCATTAATCAGAAGCCCTGGGTCTGCCCAGCAGGTTGGAGGAAAGAACCGTATTTTGGCTCCTTTTTCATTCAGCTGCTCCTAGGTCACAGGAGCCATGCCTGAAGCTAAAGACTCGTTCTCTTTATAACAAAGACTGTGGCAAGAGGCTTCCTATAATAGGGTCAGTTCCTGCCACGAAGGAACCTCTGATCAGCTCTGGACAAAAATTACCTAAAAGGAGCACAGTGACACAGACCAGAAGCCTGCCCTCCACAGACTTGCTCTCTGGCCCTGCCACCCATGGCCGGGGTGGGGCTTCTTTTCCTGGGAGGGCTTTGTAGACCTCTCCGTTATTGGACTCTGCTTTCTGCTTCCTTTGAACTCTGTGGGCCCTCATCTTTTCAAAAGTATTCAACATAAAGAAGGAAGATTTCTCTTACATGTGTTTCCACAAAATCTGAAAATATCATGCAACTTTAACTTTCTATTTGTGTCCACCTGAGAAAGCTTAAAGCCAGACACCACAACAGAACAGGAAGTGACTGTGCAAATAGGAAAGGGCAGTGAAAGTAAAGGGAGTGGAAGCTGAGGGCCCCCTGGGGATTTCAGCCCTGAAGGAGAAGCAAAGTACTGCGATATGGAAGCAAAGGAATAGATCCAGGAAAGCAGGCAGACGTGCCAAGAGAAGTGGACCAGGCTCCAGAATCAGCAAAAGAATACAGGATGTTTTTCCCATTCCAGCCTAGGAGATTCCCTTCTCAATTTCGGATATTGATTTAAGCCATTGTGCTGACTCAATATAAATCAAATATGTCTTTGATATGATCATATCTATTAAAAAAAAAAAGCTTTTTATATTGGAGTATAGCCGATTAACAGTGTTGTGAGTTTCAGAAGAGCAGCATAAGGACTCAGCCATACATAAACGTGTATCCATTCATCCCCAAAACTGCCCTCCCATCTAGGCTGCCACGTAACATTGAACAGACTTCCATTTGCTATACAGTAGGTCCTTGTTGGTTATCCATTTTAAATATAGCAGTGTGTACATGACCATATCTATTTTTCACTCTTCAGGGTTCTTACCAATTCAGTTGACTTAGTCAGCTGTCAAAAGTGAAATGGAACAGTGTCAAACCAGTTTATCAAAAAAAACATAAAATATTCTCATATAGGTTTATATGGAGAAAATGAAGAAAAGAGTTACCACTTGTTGTTAACTCCAAGGAAGGGGCTTTCTAAGAGCTTTAAAATGTACTTACATCAGCTTTGCAAATATTGTTCATTCCACTTGAGGAAACTGAGACTCAAAGAAATTGCGTTGCCTCCAAGCAGAATAAGTTTTCATGTAGAACCTCAGATAGTGAGTTAGATTCTTTAAGCAATATGTTGGATTTCTGTGGGTTTTCTTTTTTTTTTTTTTACTTGCAGAAATATTCTTTTTCTTTTTCCCTGGGCTTCTGTTTTTGATGGCTACATTTTTACTTTCTGATGATTTTAGTCTATTTTTTTGTGATATGATTTTAATCTATTTTTTCTTTACCTTAGATTTTTGGGGAAGAGAAATTCTCTGATCCAGTTTCATTTTTCCATCTAATGAAAGAAAATCCTCAGAATTTTATCTCTACTACAGTATGATTATTTTTGAGTCCACAAAATTTCCTGATTTTATAAAGCCAATGCTGACCTCTGTAGAACAATTCCAAAGTTAATTAAGAAAGATCACCAAACAAAAATATCAAAGTATAGATAAGAGAAAAAATTCTTATATATATAGCTTTACCAGAAAATGAACTGTATTATAAAGCAGCAATGGTATAAACACAGTAACAGTAAGGAAAGTTAGGTGATCAGAGTAATAGAGAAAATAAATCTCTGGAGAGTTCCCTGGCACTCCAGTGGTTACCACTCTGTGCTTTCACTGCTGTGGCCTGGGGTTCAATCCCTGGTCCAGGAACTAAGATTCCACATGCGGCATGGTACAGAAGAAAAAAAAAAAAAAAATCTCAGAAATTGTTATATAATCTATAGTAATTAAGTTTGAAAGTAACATCTTAGATGTTAATATGGAAGAAAAAATTTTCAATAAATGGTTACAATATAAATGCCTGGTAATCTGGACACAAAGTAGTTTATATTCTCATCTCATAGATGAAAAAAATCCTCATGTACTATAAAAATAAATGTGAAAGATTTAAAACATAAAGGGAATTGATAATCCATAAGATCAATAGAAGAATGAAAATGGGCGAGGATTGGTTTTACATGTTCAGTATTCTGGCATTAGAAGAAAATATAAAGAAAATGAGCTGGTGTTTGTAAAGATAAAGTTGACAAATATTTGCACCATAGGAATATAGTTACCATCTGCATAAAAGATTTATATGTACTTTTAAGAATTAAGGATATGTAAAAACATAATTCCCTAGTGGCTTAGATGGTAAAGAATCCTCCCTTAATGCCAGAGACCTGGGTTCAATCTCTGGGTTGGGAAGATCCCCTAGAGAAGGAAAAGGCAACCCACTCCAGTATTCTTTCCTGGAAAATTCCATGGACAGAGGAGCCTGGTGGGCTGTAGTCCATGTAGTTACAAAGAGTCAGACATGACTGAGCATCTAACAAACAACACAAAAACATAATTCACAAGGACAGTATACAACTAGTTAATGTTTTTAAATGAAATACAAATAAAAGAACTAAAAATATCAAACAGAGCATATGAAGAGGCATTCTGGCCCACTAGTCTTTACAAATGGTTTAACAATGATGCTTAATATTTTAGCCTGTTACATAAGCAGTTTTTTTAAAAATAAAATATTTATTTGTATGTGGTTTGTGCTACCACATATATTTCTTGAACTCTATCCCTAAAAATGTTTGTAAAATATCAAATAACAGAAACATACATTTTTATTTTCCAGGTGCTACCCTAGTTCTCTTCCTCTGTTCACAGATAAATCTCAAAAGAGGTTTCTATTTATTCTGTCTCCAAAACCTTTTTCTCCTATTTAACCTTAGTTGGTATACTCCAATCTGGATTCTGCAGAATTAACTCTGCCAAACTAGCCCTCATTTCCCCTTAATATAAGATACCATGTTTTAAATGTATTTCTTCCTGAAACATTCTCTCATCGCCATTTGTCTCTAGGTTGTCATCCTGTTGTGTTGCATTCCATTCTGGGGTTCTTTTCAGGCTCCTTTTTCTTTCTCTTCGCTACGTTAAAACATGAAGGTTCCTAAGCTTCAGTTTTTGGTCCTCTTCTTCTCTATTCCTAAAAGTCCTCATTCCTTTCTGGGCTTTCTGGGATCAGGATAAGCCAATTCCCAGGTTACCACTTCTAGCCATAGCACTCTGCTAAGTTCTACAACTGTACATCCAGCGTCAAGTCTTAGATTCTTGAAACTGCATCCTCCAGTTTCTGGTGACAGGAGCTTTTTCTTTTGCCTATGGTGTTGTATATAATGTAGTTGAAATGAATTAACAAATTGATTTGTATTTTTATGTTTCCTTCTAGCAAAAAAGGAAGTTCCAAGAGGGCTGGCATTTCATTTTTTCCTTCATCCTCACCTTTTAATCCTTCGAAGGCATAAAACCTGTGATTTAGATACAGAACTGCAATTCCACCCTTTAATTGAGTTTGTGAAATCAGTCTTGATATTAATTTCTTTAAGAGAAACAAATGCAAAAAGATTTGAAAGTAAAACTTTAAATAATAAATAATTTTAAAATAAAAAGATGAACACTTGTGTAATTAGCACAAAACAAAAATACTGAAATATAAGAGATATAGTAAAATAGATATTTAAGTATATAAGTACATTAGTAAGATTATCTGCAATTGTCTGGTGCCTGCTATGAACTAAATGCTTTTACTTATAGTTGTTTAATACTACCAGTAAATGTTTTGACAAATTTAACCCATTTATTTTATGATGAAGGCAGAAAGAAAGAGGCTTTTGAAATTACTAACATGGGGGGTATGATGAGTTGTATCCATCCACAGTAATTGTTTAAGAGCATACCTCTAATTCCTCAGCTCTTAGACTCTCTTGCAAGCTTAATAATAAAGAGAAGGATTTCATGATTTCTTGCTCTGACAACTTCCCAGGTATTGCAGCTCTGTTCTTTCTTTTCCAGAGAGAAACTGTTTCCTTGGAAGTGCTTTTTCACAACCATTCTGGAATTTTCACAGTTCAGGGGAATTCTGTCTCCAGCTTCAAGCAGGCCTCCAGGACTTGTCCATGCTGATGAAACCCAGTGAAGAATTCCTCCATGCTGGTCTCATTCCAACCAACCTCTTCTGCTGAACAGCTTGAAGAGTTGCTGAAGCCTCTGAGGGAACATAGCAGTGACCCGAGCCTTTTGGACCTTGCTGCCATCTGCCAGAAACAACAGAAGACCATTGGAACCAGCTGAATGTCCATCTTTAGGGCACTAATTAAATAATGTAGGACCCATCCATTCAGTAGGAAACAATACAGCTATTTAAAAAGATAAAATTCTCTATAAATGACTAAGATCTCCAGGTTAAAAAAGATAGGTGCAGAACAGTGAGTATAGTGTGTTATCTTCTATATAAAAAAAAGGGAGAGAGTAATAAAAGAATATATCTATATTCTCATCAGTTAGCTTATACATAAAGAAACTGGAAGGATGTATAAGAGTAATAACTTCAAACTGTGGAAAATGTTGGAAGCAGTTGTCAAAGTATACATTTATTCATATATCCAAATTTAAATTGACTAGTAATTTTTAAAATATAAGTTAATCAACTATATTTGAATTTTTAAAAATGTAAGTTTTAAAAATAACCATTAAGGGAAAGATGAGTAGTAGGATAAATATACACTCAAAGTGTTGACTTAAAAAAAGTACTTAAAGAGTTGTGAGTTAAGTTTTATTGGGGGCAAAATGAGGACTATAGCCCTGGAGATACCATTTCACCTACTCTGGGAAGCTGCTCCAAAGAGGTAGAGGGAAGGTCGGTATATATGTGCTTTTGGTGAAGAGAGGGGTATATGCAATCAAGAAATGTTTTTTTGCAGAAGGTTTTGCTAGTCACGAGGGAGCAGATATCACCATGAAGGAATTTAGTGCTCCTCTAGATATGAGGAGATGCAAGAATTGTGCTCCTAAAATCAGCTCCTGAAAATATCTATCTGAAGACCTGTTCTGCCAGTTTTTCCTGAGCACAAGAGTGCCTCTTTTCTGATCTCCACTCTGAACACCCATCAGGTGGTGTTGAAGGTCAGCAGCTACAATAGCAGGAGAGATTTATTCAATCCTTGTAGAGGTAGACGGCAAATGCCAATGGAAAGTGCCAATTTGTAGTTTTTCAAAACATCTCTGGTGATAATATTTTGCAAAAAACTTTGTATGTCTTCAAGCAGCATTCTAACATTAGGATTTATCCCCAAACGGGAAGTTTTGTGCTCGGGAGTCTGTAACATTGGAGCACAAGGAAGTATATATTCAGGAACAAATGACGATTGTCTATCCATTTAAAAACTTGTGAGTGGAAAACAAAGCACGAAAAATTTACTGATGGAATTCTGCTGCATGGCAAAAATTCAGCCTATATTATTTACATAGCATGGTCATATTTTGGTATTTTAAGAGAGGCAAATGACCTGTTTTAGATGATTAAAATTTGAAAATATATACCCAGAGTTATAATTGAACTATTAAATTATGTGGGATAGGATTTTTTTTTTTTTGGTTGAGGAATTTGAGGGATCTTGGTTTGAACCCTGGCCACAGCAGTGAAAGTGCCGAGTCCTAACCACTGACCTGCCAGAACATTCCCAGTGTGGGATAAGAATTAACAAAGGTTGGTTTTTATAGAGGAAAACTAAAGGCATCTTTCCCGTACGGAAGCGTTCTGCCAGGTTTCAGCTTCCAGAAAAGCTGCATTTCATTCTTATCCAAAAGGCAGAAGCCAAGAAATGTAAATCTCGAAGTATTCATTTAGAGGAACAGCTCAGCTGCAGTGAAAGAGTTATATCAAAAATAATAGCCGCGTACCCATTCCTATTTAATAATACCACATACAAAGTACCCCGAACACACCCCGCTGGCCCACCCAGCACAGCCCTGTCCGACCCAAACCCCGCCTGCTCGAGGCACGGCCCACGTCCTCCCATCCCCCACACGCCCGCCTACTGGCGAGGTCGCTTGGCCGCGCAGCCGCAGTAGCTGCCACGGCCGCTCCTAGCCCGGGGGATCCTGGGACGAGGCCTTTCCGGAAGGACCGGCTCGGCGTTGGGAGCTCGGCCCGTGTTCCAGGCCCAGGCTCGTGTTCCAGGTCCTTGCTCCAGGACGGGCCGGTAGCGGCGGCGACGCTCAAAGGCCGGCGGAGGGCGCGGCGGGCCGCTCTCTGAGGTGCCGGCCGTCGCCGTCGAGCGAGACGCCGGGCCGCAGGACGTGGCGGCACCTCCCCCTTAGCCCGGAGCAGAACTGCGGGAAGAAGAGCAGCGCAGGCCGGACCAGGTGAACCGGGTCACTTAACTGCCTCGGGTGATGAATCATCTCCACAGTAGGCAGATTTGAGGTCCACAGCCCTCTGTGGGCCAGCTGCAGAACAGTTTTCAATGTGGGACTGTTGTGTTCTGAGGCGTGCTGCAGTGACAGTTTGCCCTTGATAAGGAAAGCGAGCTCTCTTGTTCTTGGGACATCCTCGTTTCCTTTAAAGCTTTCCGGTCGTAACCTCTTTGTCCGGCATACATCTTTGTGCAAGAGGAAGGCGTTCACATGAAAGTGTCTCTTGGTAACGGTGAAATGGGCGTCTCCGCCCATTTACAGCCTTGCAAGGCAGGAACCACACGTTTTTTTACCAGCAATACTCACAGTTCGGTGGTATTGCAAGGTTTTGATCAACTCAGAATAGAAGGATTGCTTTGTGATGTGACTCTGGTACCAGGTGATGGAGATGAAATCTTCCCTGTTCATAGAGCTATGATGGCGTCCGCTAGTGATTACTTCAAGGCTATGTTCACAGGTGGAATGAAAGAACAGGATTTAATGTGCATTAAGCTTCACGGGGTGAACAAAGTTGGTCTGAAGAAAATTATCGATTTTATTTATACTGCAAAGCTTTCTCTTAATATGGACAATCTTCAGGACACTCTTGAAGCAGCCAGCTTTTTGCAAATCTTGCCTGTTTTAGACTTCTGTAAAGTGTTTCTTATTTCAGGAGTCTCTTTAGATAACTGTGTTGAAGTTGGACGAATTGCTAACACCTACAATCTTATAGAAGTAGATAAATATGTCAATAATTTCATTCTGAAGAATTTTCCAGCCTTACTGAGTACTGGAGAGTTTCTAAAACTCCCTTTTGAACGGCTTGCCTTTGTGCTTTCTAGCAATAGCCTTAAGCACTGTACTGAACTTGAGCTCTTTAAGGCTGCCTGTCGCTGGCTAAGGTTGGAAGATCCTCGGATGGATTATGCTGCAAAATTAATGAAGAATATTCGATTTCCTCTGATGACACCACAGGATCTCATCAATTATGTGCAGACAGTAGATTTTATGAGAACAGACAATACGTGTGTGAATTTGCTTTTGGAAGCTAGCAATTACCAAATGATGCCATATATGCAGCCAGTGATGCAGTCAGATAGAACCGCCATTCGATCTGATTCGACACACTTGGTTACATTAGGAGGAGTTTTGAGGCAGCAGCTGGTTGTCAGTAAAGAATTACGGATGTATGATGAGAGGGCTCAAGAGTGGAGATCTTTAGCCCCCATGGATGCTCCTCGTTATCAGCATGGCATTGCTGTCATTGGAAACTTTCTTTATGTAGTTGGTGGTCAAAGTAATTATGATACAAAAGGAAAAACTGCTGTTGATACGGTTTTCAGATTTGATCCTCGATATAATAAATGGATGCAGGTTGCATCATTAAATGAAAAGCGCACATTTTTTCACTTGAGCGCCCTCAAAGGACATTTGTATGCTGTTGGTGGGCGAAGTGCAGCTGGTGAGCTGGCCACTGTAGAATGTTACAATCCAAGAATGAATGAGTGGAGCTACGTTGCGAAAATGAGTGAACCCCACTATGGCCATGCTGGAACAGTGTATGGAGGCTTAATGTATATTTCAGGAGGAATTACTCATGACACTTTCCAAAATGAGCTCATGTGTTTTGACCCTGATACAGACAAATGGACACAGAAGGCTCCAATGACTACAGTCAGAGGTCTGCATTGCATGTGTACAGTTGGAGACAAGCTCTATGTCATTGGTGGCAATCACTTCAGAGGAACAAGTGATTATGATGATGTTTTAAGCTGTGAATACTATTCGCCAACCCTTGACCAGTGGACACCAATTGCTGCCATGTTAAGAGGTCAAAGTGATGTTGGAGTTGCTGTCTTTGAAAATAAAATCTATGTCGTAGGTGGATATTCTTGGAATAATCGTTGTATGGTAGAAATTGTCCAGAAATATGACCCAGAAAAGGATGAGTGGCATAAAGTTTTTGACCTTCCAGAGTCACTTGGTGGCATTCGAGCTTGTACTCTCACAGTTTTTCCACCTGAAGAAAATCCTGGGTCACCTTCCAGAGAATCACCTCTTTCAGCACCTTCAGATCATTCTTAGGACCAAGGTGTAAAACCTTTGCAGTGCATCAAGGATGATCCTGTAATTCCCCTTCAATTGTATCTTCTTACAATGATTGGTACAGTTATTAGATTAAAGAGGTAATTGATGTTATTTGTATTGTTTGGCTTAGTATGTTTATCAAATGGTTAACAACTGTATTCTGCAAATGTATGTGTTCAACATAGCTATTTTAACAAATGTAAAAAGCAGAAAAATGATTGTTAGATATCTTTTTGTGGTGGTGTGTAAGGCAGAGTGTAGGTGATTGAAGTAAATGTATAATTATGTTCATTGTGCTTCAAAGTTGAAAGTTTTCATCTTTAACTACACAACATCAAAGGGAGGATGCCTGCTATAACCTAAAATAATAAACAAAAAAGGTTGCCAAGCCTTATTAGCTGCTTCCCTTTTTTCATGGTTTGTGACATAGCTGCTGACTCACCAAATTTTGTGGGTACATTCAGAATATGTGACAAATCTTCAGCAGACTGGAGGAATATTAACTCAAAAAATAGTATAACCCCGAGTCAGCGTTTCATATCTCCTTCTGAGGAGAGGAAGAGAGAAAATACATTACCACACACATACATATGTATATACATACATATATAATTTTTAAATTGATTGGCACTTCAGCTATAGTGAAATTGTAAATTTAAACTCTTCTACATAGCAGCTATTTCTGTTCAAATGGGAATTCACTACTAGAGAATAAATATCTATGTAGTCTTACTGCAGTGATGTAGATAAGGACTTCAACATTAAATTATTAATAACCAAATATGTCATTTGACTGAATCGTTACTATAGATGAAACTTAACTTTTCCTGCTCGTATATTGTTTTCTGTAGAGTTGCCTTTATATAGATTATTTAACAGAGTTCAAGTCTCAGAGAATTGCTTTTGCTCAGTAAATTTAGGCTCTGCTACTTTCCACCTTTGTGTTCAGTAAAAGTTATGAAGAAGACAAAAGTATGCTCAACAAAGCTGTGGGTTTTTAAGTTCGATCTCTCAACTTAGTCATTCTGACATAACTATTTGATTTGAGGTGGTTGCTGTGGTGCTGCTCCAGCTTTGTGTGATCCGTCTTGAGGCTGTGACCTGAGCAAGTGGAAGACGTACTTTTGGCATCACATCAGAAAATGTCGTTTTGGCTATGTCTGAAGGACAGGACCAACTTCAGATTCCCTAAGAAGCCAGCTATAGAAAGCCTAGGACACTGTTATCTTTCAGTCAGTACTAAAGTATATCTTCAGCCTCTTCAATACCAGAGGTGTCCCTACTGGTTGAGAACCACAAGGGGAGACCTTAATGGGACCTTATCAGCAAATGGAATCATATGAGTCCTCTGAAGTAAGTGATTCTGAAGAATCTGAAGAGGTACTTCCCTGGAATAATTGCCTGCCTGAAGAAAAAATTTATATGCATACATTTATATATATATTAATATTTATATCCCTGTACTTGGGAGATTGTCATAGTGTAAATCAGAAACAACCTTGTTATTGACAATCTCAGGAACCAAAACGAAAGGAATTGGCTTCAAGGGATCTGAGCCTCACTGCCCTTTTCATTTTAATGATTTCTGCATTGGCAGAAAATTTCATACTTCCTATTTTTTTTAATGACTCAATTTTTTTATTACTAAATATAGCACATTAAAGTACATTTAGAAAATAGAAAAAGTAGAAATTGTAATAACTTCGTGCATCAAATAAGCAAGAAAGAGCATCTCAGTTATTTTCTTAATAATTAATTAGGTTAAATATTTGCATTTTTTCAGTAGCTGTGTTCCTCTTTAACCGAATGTTAATGTCCTTTGCTCTTGTAATACCTATTGGAGTTGCTTTCTTTTTCATATCAAGTTATAGCATCTCTTTATATAATAAATATAATTTAACTGGCATTCGCTTGCATTGACTTTTTTTATCAGTCTGTTAGTTTACAAGACAGGGCATTCAGTTAATTTTTGAGATCAAATTTGTCCATCTTTTGCATTTTGACCTTTTGGGCATAATTTTGCCAAGTTTCCTTTACTTTTTATGTCATTTTGATGTATTACTTTTTGATGCTAATTTTGACATGCTGAAACGGTACTGTTCTGCATAAGCTTTTCTCTTTTCCTTGTTGAGAAAAGGTTTCTGCCTTCTATTACATTTGACCCTGTTGTTTTGTAATTAAATATTGTTTATCCAGGTAAGTTAACTGCTCCACCTATACCCCCTACCTCCAGCCTCACACATCCCACCTCTCATCCTTTTACTTTATAATTTTCTGCAGTTTACAAGTCTCTTGATAATCATAAAACAACTCACTGGTGCTTTGCTAATTAAATGTATTAAATCTGGCATTCCTTCCTTACAGATACGGAAATTTTAGGTGACTGAAATGATTGGGATGATACCTGTTTTAACAAGCTGATAGTTTTTTTTTTTTTTTTACAGAAAATTTAGACTGTAGAAAAATATTTAAAAGAGGATAAAAACTAAGCATATAAAACATTTTGTTATATTTTAATTTCTTGTTTTAGTTTTTCTGATAGGGTCAAAAGTTGACTTTTGTTAAGTCTTCTGATTATAAAAATAATTTGTTACAGTAAGTTATTGTTTAGTCGCTAAGTTGTGTTTGATTGTTTGCGACCCTATGGACTATAGCCCACCAGGCTCCTCTACCCGTGGGATTTCCCAGGCAAGAATAATGGGATGGATGGCCGTTTCCTTCTCCAGAGGATCTTCCTAATCCAGGGATCAAACCCGCATCTGCTGCACTGGTAGGTGGATTCTTTACCGCTGAGCCACCAGGGAAGCCCTGTGGTAAGTACAGGAAAATAAAAATGAACAGAAGGTATAAATTATCAATGATTCCACATTCAAAGGTAACATGTTAATACAAGGTATATTGTGAATTTACCTATGTACAAAGTGAAAGTCGCTCAGTTGCGTCTGATTCTTTGCAACCCCATGGACTGTAGAGTCCATGGACTTCTCCAGGCCAGAATACTGGAGTGGGTAGCCATTCCCTTTTCCAGGCGATCTTCCCAACCCAAGGGTCAAACCCAGGTCTCCCGCATTGTGGGTAGATTCCTTACCAGCTGAGCCACCAGGTAAGCCCAAGAATACCAGAGAGGGTAGCCTATCCCTTCTCCAGCAGATCTCCCCGATCCAGGAATCGAATCAGGGTCTCCTGCCTGCATTGCAGGGATTCTACAGACATTTGTCAAATATATTGCAAATACGCCAGACCTTAAGCTAAAATCTGGATGATGAAGTAAGTTCAACTTCCGGAGACACACAGTTATTATTATGGCTTTCTCCAAGTTTTCTAAAATCTATATGTATTAGAAAGTAGTATATAGGATGTTTCTTCCTTAATTATCAAATGCATGTGCATTAAGAAAAACATTGCATTTATAAACCAGATTAATATCCATACTTAATTTTTTCCCATTTGCCTAGAGTAGTATTTCTGTACTTTACCTGCAAAGTAAACATATTTAATCATGTTCCAATTTTTCTGGTTTCTAATTAAAATTATCTTGTTCTGATTATAAAGACAAAATATACACCTTCAGAAAATTTCACTCAAAACTACCAAAACATGCTATTGAGAATTCAAAGCAACATTCTGTCTGCAGCTCAACTGAAAGACCTTAGGGTAAGTTAACCTCTCCAAGGTTCATTTTCCAGTTTGTCCATGGGGTGGATGGTGGGTGTTAATCTATATTAGAATTATAAGGAGATAATATAAAGTGATCAGCTTAAAACATATACAGAGAAGCATTAGGATAGTTGTTACTAATTGGCCTTGTACTATATCATGTTTTACTTTAATTTTGTCTTAATGATTTTCAGATTCTTTTCTTTGGAAGTGTTAAATATACCATATTTTATCCATGAATATGCCTTCATATTTTTCCATTTCCTTATGGGTTATATTTAAATATCTAAGCCTAATTTTTTATCATAAATGAAGCAAGATTTAATGCTCTTTCATAAAACTTTTTCCATCTCTATTGCCCTGTGATAAATGCTAAGTAAAATCTGAGTGAAATAGTGTAGGCTTTTTTACGCTTTTGAAAAATATTTCCAGGAGTGTGTGAATATGTGTTTTCGCCAGAATGTGTTTAGTGTCTATTTCAAAGGAAATCTTTGCAGTTCTGATTATTTACTGTTTGTACTTATATTTAATTATTGAAAACTGTGAATTTTTTGTTTTTTTGAGCCCGTGCATTTTTTTCATATGTGAATTATTTATTCCTTTCTATTGTTTTAAATGTTCTATTAGCTACAAAGACTTTTTCCCTCAGTGTCATTTTTATGGGGACAGGGCTGTTCAATTTTTTAAAATTCAGTTATAACTGACATTTTATTATATTAGTTTCAGGAATACAACATAATGATTCGATGAAAGTGAAAGTGTTAGTCTCTTAGCCGTTTCCTACTCTTTACAACCGCTTGGACTTTGGCCCACTAGGCTTCTCTATCCATGGAATTCTCCAGGCAAGAACACTGGAGCCATTTCCTTCTCTAGGGAATCTTCTGGACCCAGGGATTGAAGCCAGGTCTCCTGCATTGCAGACAGATTCTTTACCATCTGAGCCGTGAGGGAAGCCCAAAACACCGCAGCTAGCAGAGGATGGTTTTATATAGTATATATTATGAAATGATCACAAGCCTAATTAACTTCCATTACCACACATTGTTGCTGCTGCTGCTACGAAGTCGTTTCAGTCGTGTCCGACTCTGTGTGACCCCACAGACGGCAGCCCACCAGGCTCCCCTGTCCCTGGGATTCTCCAGGCAAGACCACTGGAGTGGGTTGCCATTTCCTTCTCCAATGCGTGAAAGTGAAAAGTCGCAGTGAAGTCGCTCAGTCGTGTCCGACTCTTAGCGACCCCATGGACTGCAGCCTACCAGGGTCCTCCGTCCATGGGATTTGCCAGGCAAGAGTAAGTTATACACTTTTTTCTTGGAATGAGAACTTTTAACATCTGTGCTCTTAGCAACTTTTAAATATTCAGTACAGTATTACTAATAGCCACCATGCTGAACATTATACCCCTGGGACTTATTTGTACCTTTTGATCGCCATCTTCAATTTAATAGTCAAATATGTCTGTCTGTTTTGCATTTTGACCTTTTAGTGATAATATTGTAGCTTTTCTCCATAGTTCTCATGTCACATTCCTTGTCCTTTATTTTATTGCTTTGTCAGTGCTTATTTTTAATGTGCTCAGGTAGCATTTACTGCTTGTCTCTTGTTCAAATAGCTTTTCTTTTTTCTGGTTGAAATGAAGATGAATTTTGAAAATTCCTTTTATATTAAAAATATTATCTTATTCCCATCTTTTTTTTTCTGAGTATATGTCTTACACAAGATATTTCTTATACTGTAGTGAAATTAGTTTTTCCTCTGTCATTTTTTAATGCTTTCTTTGCATAATTTCCCTCATCACGTGATGATATAATTACCCTGGTATTTGATGTCATTGTTATGGATATGGCTTTTCAGCTTTTCACTAGTTTTCTGTTTCCAAGTTGTTATCCAGTTGTTTCACAACAACTTTATTCTAATCTTTTCTTTCTCACTGAATTTTTATGCTTTTTAAGATCATGTAGTAGAATCTTATTTATAATATGGGCACACTAGGGTCTTTTTCTTCAGTTATAGTGATCTTTTATTCAAGTTGTCTTTAGTATGTAGATTGCTCTTTTGAATGGAATTTTGTTTTTATTTTATTTGTTTCATAACTTAAAGCATTGGTTAATACTTTCAGCAGATTTTAGGTGTAATACAAGGCATTGTGCCTTGTAGGTAATTTTAATAGGGATAACTCTAGAATTAGAATTTAGAATTCCTTTGTTAAAGAGAGATATTCTTGGTCTTGTTCTTGAAATATCTTATCTATTCTGCATTAATTGGGAGTCTTTAAAATGAGGGAATAATATTTGCATCACAAGTAGCAAAACTTATTGAGGGGGGCAACTTAATTGTTTTCATATCAGATACTGAAAAAGAGTGTTTTTTGTTTTCCACTGTTGGATTAGAAATTACTCTCCTCTATCACTGAGTATATTATCAATTGGCATAGTTTAGAAAGCAATTTGGCACGAGTAGTAAAAGATTGTCTTCCAACTTTCTCATACCTTTTGAACATTAAATGTATTTCCAAGTTAGTAATAATAAATAAGCCCCCAAATGATAATCTCAGCATGATACTATTATTATTGATATTTCTTTTCTAATGTGACCCCCCTCAGACCTTCCATGCTGCTGCTGCTGCTGCTAAGTCGCTTCAGTCGTGTCCGACTCTGTGCGACCCCACAGATGGCAGCCCACTGGGCTCCCCCATCCCTGGGATTCTCCAGGCAAGAATACTGGAGTGGGTTGCCATTTCCTTCTCCAATGCATGAAAGTGAAAAGTGAAAGCGAAGTCGCTCAGTCGTGTCTGACTCTCAGCGACCCCATGGACTACAGCCCACCAGGCTCCTCCGTCCATGGGATTTTCCAGGCAAGAGTACTGGGGTGGGGTGCCATTGCCTTCCCCTCAGACCTTCCATAAATACTTTTAAAAATGAATTTTTTAGCGTTTATCTTCCCTGATTTTGTTACATTATATCTGTTGCTAGTATTCGCTGTTAAGCATATATTTGAATGGTGGCGTGATGGTGAAAAAAGACTTAGATATTCACTAAAGATGATTGCATACACTGCAGAACTGTTGATGTTGTGGTCCTTTTTTGATGTTATTCTGCCATCTACTGGTTGAAATTTTAGATCCTTATGTAGAGAGATGACAGAAAATGTAGGCTTATTTAAAAAACAATAATGACAGAACTCATGGCACCCTACTCCAGTACTCTTGCCTGGAAAATTCCATGGACTGAGGATCCTGGTAGGCTGCAGTCCATGGGGTCATGAAGAGTTGGACACGACTGAGCGACTTCCCTTTCACTTTTCACTTTCATGCATTGAAGAAGGTAATGACAACCCCCTCCAGTGTTCTTGCCTGGAGAATCCCAGGGACGGGGGAATCTAGTGGGCTTCCATCTATGGGGTTGCAAAAAGTCTGACACGACTGAAGCAACTTAGCAGCAGTAGCAGCAGCAATGACAGAACTCAGCAGATGTTTTTATAATGTATATGAAAGTTCAGAGTCTTCAGGTCATACTTAAATGAATACGAAATCCCTATGGTTACTCTTGGTGTACAGAGAGGGTCAGATAATCAGAGAATACATATTCCCCCCCCCCACCCACAATGTGGTTTCATTAAAATTCTTTTGATTGAAATATAGTTGATGCTATTATATAAGGTGTACCTCCCTGGTGGCTCAGAGGTTAAAGCGTCTGCCTCCAATGCGGGAGACCTGGGTTCGATCCCTGGGTTGGGAAGATCCCCTGGAGAAGGAAATGGTAACCCACTCCAGTATTCTTGCCTGGAGAATCCCATGGACGGAGAAGCCTAGTAGGCTACAGTCCACGGGGTCGCAAAGAGTCGGACATGACTGAGCGACTTCACCTTCACCTTCACACAATTATATAGTGACTCACAATTTTAAAGGTTCAGTTCAGTTCAGTCGCTCAGTCGTGTCCGACTCTTTGCATCCCCATGAATTGCAGCACGCCAGGCATCCCTGTCCATCACCAACTCCCAGAGTTCACTCAGACTCATGTCCATCGAGTCGGTGATGCCATCCAGCCATCTCATCCTCTGTCATCCCCTTCTCTTCCTGCCCCCAATCCCTCTCAGCATCAGAGTCTTTTCCAGTGAGTCAACTCTTCACATGAGGTGGCCAAAGTACTGAAGTTTCAGCTTTAGCGTCATTCCTTCCAAAGAACACCCAGGACTGATCTCCTCTAGAATGGACTGGTTGGATCTCCTTGCAGTCCAAGGGACTCAAGAGTCTTCTCCAACACCACAGTTCAAAAGCATCAATTCTTCGGCACTCAGCTTTCTTCACAGTCCAACTCTCACATCCATACATGACTACTGGAAAAACCATAGCCTTGTCTAGATGGACGTTTGTTGGCAAAGTAATGTCTCTGCTTTTGAATATGCTATCTAGGTTGGTCATAACTTTCCTTCCAAGGAGTAAGCGTCTTTTAATTTTATGGCTGCAATCATCATCTGCAGTACTCCATTTAGTTATTATAAAATATTGCCTATATTCCCTGTATTGTATATCCTTGTGGCTTCTTTATACATAATAGTTTGTACCTATCCCTTAATCCCCTATCTCTTGTATTACCCCTTCCCCCTTCCTTCTCCCCACTGGTAACCACTAGTTTGTTTTCATTATCTGTAAGTCTACTTTTTTCGTGTTATATTCTCTAGTTTGTTGTGTTTGTTAGATTCCACATGTAAGTGATATACACTATTTGTCTGACTTACTTCACTTAGCATAATACCATCCAAGTCCATCCATGTTGCTGTAAGTGGCAACATTTTCATTCTTTTTATTGGCTGAGCAGTATTCCATTATATATAGATATCACATCTTTATCCATTCAACCCTTGATGGACTTAGTTGTTTCCATATCTTGTCAGTCATAATGCTGCTATGTACATTGGGATGCATATATTATCTTTTTGAATTGATGTTTTTGTTTTTTCTGGATATGTAATGCTGGGTCATGATAATTCTATTTGTAGTTTCTTGCATTTTGTAGTATTTTGAGAAACCTCCATATTATTTTTTCCTGTGGCTGTACCCATTTACATTCCCACCAACAGTGTATAAGGATTCCATTTTTTTCCACATCCTCACCAACATTTGTTATTTGTATTCTTTTTAATGATAGCCATTCTGACAGGGGTGAGGTGACACTTCATTTTGGCTTTGATTTCCTTTTCCCTGATGGTTAGCAATGTTGAATATCTTTTCTTGTGCCTGTTAGCTGTCTGCATTTCCTACTTAGGAAAAATATCTGTTCAGTTCTGCCCATTTTTTAATCAGGCTGTTTTTTGTTGCCAAGTTTTATGAACTGTTTATGTATGTTGGATATTAACCCCTTATAGGCCTTAAGGGGTTAAGGAATTAACCCCATATCATTTGTAAATATCTTCTGCCAATCAGTGAAAGTGAAAGCGCTCAGTCGTGTTCAACTCTTTGCGACCCCATGGACTGTAGCCTACCAGGCTCCTCCGTCCATGGGATTCTCCAGGCAAGAGTACTGGAGTGGGTTGCCATTTCCTTCTCCAGGGGATCTTCCCGACCCAGGGATTGAACGGGGTCTCCCGCATTCCAGGCAGACGCTCTAACCTTTGAGCCACCAGGGAAGCCCCAATCAGTAGGTTATCTTTTCATTTTGTTGATGGTTTCCTTTGCTTTGCTAAATCTTTTAAGTTTTATTAGATCACATTTGTTTATTTTTCCTTTTACTTTGTTTTAGGAGACAGATAAAATACTGCTACAATTTATGTCAAAGGGTATTCTGCCTGTGTTTTCCTCTAGGAACTTTATACATTTTGGTCTTTAATCCACTTTGTATTTTTGTAAATGGTGTTAGAGAATGTTCTAATTTTGTTTTTTTTTACACACAACTGTCCAGTTTTCCCCACTCTACTTATTGAAAAGACTGTCTTTTTGCTAATGTATATTCTTGCCTTTGTCAGATTAATTGACTGTAAGTACTTCAGTTTATTTCTGGGCTCTCTGTACTTTTCCATTGATCTATGTGTCTTGTTTTTGTGCCAGTAAGGCTCCTCTGTCCATGGGATTCTCCAGGCAAGAATACTGAAGTGGGTTGCCATTTCCTTCTCCAGAGGATCTTCCCAAACCAGGGATCGAACCCAGCTCTCCCGCACTGCACGCAGATGCTTTAACCTCTGAGCCACCAGGGAAGCCAAAGTAACTAAATTTAGAATTACTGGGTTATATAGTGTACAAGTATGTTAGAGTACTATGTAGAATAATGTAATATGTAGTAATATGGAGAGTATGTTAAAATAATCCCAGCTTTCTGTAATGGCTGTACTAATTCATATCCCTACTGGCAATGTACAAGCAAGCCTAGCAATTCACATTTTCTGCCAGACTTGATATTGTCAAACTTTTTAATCTTTACCAACCAAAGGGATAGAAAATATTATTTCAGTCTTAATCTTCAGTTTTATTATCAATGAGGAAGTAGAACATCTCATATTATCAGCTACAGTTTTGCCTCATGCCCTCCTGAATGTAACCACAAAAAGCATTCATGCAAATACACACACATACACACACACACTGACTCTTCACTCATGATTTTTATTCATCATATGTACATTAGTCACTCAGTCGTGCTTGACTCTTTGTGACCCCATGGACTGTAGCCCACCAGGTTCTTCTGTCCATGCAATTCTCCAGAAAAGAATACTTGACTTTGTAGCCATTTCCTTCTCTAATTCATCATATAACAGTGTGTAAACATCATGATCCCTTAGAAGATTATATCTACCCCTTCTTTCCATATCAGGTTTAGTTACACACTTACGTACTTCCTACATTTTCTATGTCTTTTCCCATAGCAGTGGACTGTCCCATATTCAAATACAATTTTTCTGGAGCTTATGAAATCTGTAACTATCTCACAGTGGATCCTCAATGTATAATGAGCTGAACACTAAATGCTCTTAAAATAAATTTGTGCTGATTCTAGTAGGTTGAAAATATGAAAAAGTGCTTTTCCATTTATGGTACTGAGTATTTTGGCAACTAACATGCCTTATTTTTTCTTAGCTTTCAGTAATTGATAATGTGTGTTTATAGAAGATTCAAATAGTAGGGGTTTACACATATAAATACATAATTTTGTCACTATATTCTCATCAAATTTTGTATTTGGACTTTCAGCTTGATTACCAGACATTAAATATTCTGTGAATCCCAACTATTCCAAATGATTTCCAATAGCTTCAAAATGGGTGTCACACAAAAGTTCCCAAACCATCCTATTCACCAGTTTATTTCATACCACTGCCGCATTTACCCACTTTTGATCCACGTCCCC
>SJYT01059630.1:209157-262726 GCA_006410635.1 Cephalophus harveyi
GTTGGCAAAGTAATGTCTCTGCTTTTGAAAATACTATCTAGGTTGGACATAACTTTTCTTCCAAGGAGTAAGCGTCTTTTAATTTCATGGCTGCAGTCACCATCTGCAGTGATTTTGGAGCCCCAAAAAATAAAGTCTGGCACTGTTTCCACTGTTTCCCCATCTATTTCCCATGAAGTGATGGGACCAGATGGAGTAGTAAGAATTCTTTTACGAGTATATCTCCAATTTATTTACAGTGATACTTCTTATGTATTTGTGTGCTAAAATCTGAGGAAATAATGTCTTCTAAGACTCAGTCTCAGTTTAGGAGAAACCCTTGTTCTACTGAAAGAGAGAAAAAAATAGGTACTGTGAAATGTAAAAAGTATTTTTCAAACTTTAACGTGCATCAGTATCAACGTGGGATCTTGTTAAAAATTGATTCTGATTCAGTAAATTTAGGGTGGAGCCTTTGATTCTTCATTTCTAACAAGCTCCCAGTTGATGATGATGCTTGTTTGTGATCTATGCTTTGAGTAGAAAATCGATTAAAAAATCAAATAAAGACACATATGAAATGCTAGTGGAACACAAAATGGCAAAAGATTATTACAGAGAAAAAGGATGTAGATTTTGCAGTTCAAATATCACTAGGAATTAACTTCCCAAAAGGGAAAGAATATTCTGGGCAATGGGAATGGAATAAGTAAGGATTCAGAAAACAAGGGTAATGACCAAAAATGAGTGTTAGACCAGTGGCCTCTCAAAATGCACTTGATGAAAAAGCAGATTCTTAGAACACAACTCAGAAACAATGATTTAGACTTTCTGAGACTAAAGGTGTAGGAATCTCCCTGAAGTAATTCTCAATTGCACTGACTCCGCCCCCTCAATTTTGACAGCCCTCAGCTAGTGTGTAACACTAGGCTTCAGGGTCGTTTGGCTGGAGGAGGGAAGGACTAGTCATCCCTCAGCATCACTGGGGGAGTGGTTCTAGGACCCCTGTAACAAAATCCACAGATGTTTAAGTCCCTTATATACAACAGTATATAGTACACTTGGCCGTCCCATCAATGGTGGGTGGTTGAATGCTTGAATGTGAATCTGCAGATATGGAGGGCGGACTGTAGTGTTCTTGAACATAGCATAGGGCCAAGTGGAAAAGAACATTTTGTGCCTTGTCCATAAATTGTGGTTTATTTTTCAAAATAGTATCTTGACTTTTTTCAATGCTTTGGTCTCATTAGAAGAAAAAAAAAATGAGCACACTTCTCACATTTAATATAGTGCCATTATTTAATATATATGCAAATACAGTCATATGTGTATTTGTTGTGGTTTAGTCACTAAGTCGTGTCCAATGCATTTGCAATACCATGTACTGCAGCCCACCAGGCTTCTCTGTCCATGGAATTTCCCAGGCAAGAATACTGGAGTGGATTGCCATTTCCACCTCCAGGGGTTCTTCCCGAACCAGGGACTGAACCTGTGTCTCCTGCTTTGACAGGCAAATTCTTTACCACTTAAACACCTGGGAAGCCCCATATACATATACTGCTGCTGCTGCTAAGTCACTTCAGTCATGTCCGACTCTGTGAGACCCCATGGACAGCAGCCCACCAGGCTCCCCCGCCCCTGGGATTCTCCAGGCAAGAGTACTGGAGTGGGGTGCCACTGAGTTCATTTTAAATCACAAGCCTCTAACTGATAGATACCCTGGACATGTTTATGAGTAGCCCAACAGTGAGCCACTCTTAGTCTCTGATATTAAACAATGTTAATACATTGATTCCTTCTAAATGCTTTGGAAATTTTTGTTAATATAAGTATTCTCTACACCCTAAATCCCAGTTGCTGTGGAGATTAAATTAAGGTAAGCCAAAGGTGTTCAAAGCTGCTTTAGAAGCAACTCTGTGTGTTCCCTCCAGCTTCAACAGTGGAAATTGGAAAAAAGACAGAGAATAAAATTGAGCTTCTGGATTCAATAATACTCCCCCACACATCCTATTCACCTTTTTATATTAGAACAGGAAACGTTTACATCCTATTGGCTTACACAGGGAATTTATTTAGAGCTGACATTAGCTGTTAGTTTATGATAATTTTAATGAAATGTTCTCCAGTCCCTCCAAATATAAAGGATGTTTAAAGTGTAGGATAATGCTCGACAATTGAAAGGATATAACCAACAGGGGAGAAGTGATGCAGTAATAATCAAGCTGAATTGTTGTAATGTGACTGTTCTCTTCCAACAGCCTTATTCGTTTCTTTTTATGCTCTGGATAAACTATCTTATATAGTAGTGAATAAGTAATAATGAATCACATCCCAGCTGTGAGTGGTATTGTGACTGGTAAAATAGGGAGCAACCAGGGAGTTCTGATCTCGAATAGCATTGTGTATGACAACAGAAACTTTAGTCATTGCAGTGAATAATTCTACACAAGAAGAACAGGAGATGATGGTTATGAGGCTCATTTCTTTAAATATAATTGGATACATGTTTAAAACTTGAGTCGGGAATTTAATAGCATAGGGAATTTATCCTAGTTACTTTGATTATGATTCTAAACAAGTTGTTTAACTTCCCCAAACCTTGGTTGTTAACATCTGTAAAACAGGAAATTGAATGAGATTGTTTTTGGTGGAAATTACGGTGACTCAGAGGTTAAAGAGACTGAGCGACTTCCCTTTCACTTTTCACTTTCATGCATTGAAGAAGGTAATGACAACCCCCTCCAGTGTTCTTGCCTGGAGAATCCCAGGGACGGGGGAATCTAGTGGGCTTCCATCTATGGGGTTGCAAAAAGTCTGACACGACTGAAGCAACTTAGCAGCAGTAGCAGCAGCAATGACAGAACTCAGCAGATGTTTTTATAATGTATATGAAAGTTCAGAGTCTTCAGGTCATACTTAAATGAATACGAAATCCCTATGGTTACTCTTGGTGTACAGAGAGGGTCAGATAATCAGAGAATACATATTCCCCCCCCCCACCCACAATGTGGTTTCATTAAAATTCTTTTGATTGAAATATAGTTGATGCTATTATATAAGGTGTACCTCCCTGGTGGCTCAGAGGTTAAAGCGTCTGCCTCCAATGCGGGAGACCTGGGTTCGATCCCTGGGTTGGGAAGATCCCCTGGAGAAGGAAATGGTAACCCACTCCAGTATTCTTGCCTGGAGAATCCCATGGACGGAGAAGCCTAGTAGGCTACAGTCCACGGGGTCGCAAAGAGTCGGACATGACTGAGCGACTTCACCTTCACCTTCACACAATTATATAGTGACTCACAATTTTAAAGGTTCAGTTCAGTTCAGTCGCTCAGTCGTGTCCGACTCTTTGCATCCCCATGAATTGCAGCACGCCAGGCATCCCTGTCCATCACCAACTCCCAGAGTTCACTCAGACTCATGTCCATCGAGTCGGTGATGCCATCCAGCCATCTCATCCTCTGTCATCCCCTTCTCTTCCTGCCCCCAATCCCTCTCAGCATCAGAGTCTTTTCCAGTGAGTCAACTCTTCACATGAGGTGGCCAAAGTACTGAAGTTTCAGCTTTAGCGTCATTCCTTCCAAAGAACACCCAGGACTGATCTCCTCTAGAATGGACTGGTTGGATCTCCTTGCAGTCCAAGGGACTCAAGAGTCTTCTCCAACACCACAGTTCAAAAGCATCAATTCTTCGGCACTCAGCTTTCTTCACAGTCCAACTCTCACATCCATACATGACTACTGGAAAAACCATAGCCTTGTCTAGATGGACGTTTGTTGGCAAAGTAATGTCTCTGCTTTTGAATATGCTATCTAGGTTGGTCATAACTTTCCTTCCAAGGAGTAAGCGTCTTTTAATTTTATGGCTGCAATCATCATCTGCAGTACTCCATTTAGTTATTATAAAATATTGCCTATATTCCCTGTATTGTATATCCTTGTGGCTTCTTTATACATAATAGTTTGTACCTATCCCTTAATCCCCTATCTCTTGTATTACCCCTTCCCCCTTCCTTCTCCCCACTGGTAACCACTAGTTTGTTTTCATTATCTGTAAGTCTACTTTTTTCGTGTTATATTCTCTAGTTTGTTGTGTTTGTTAGATTCCACATGTAAGTGATATACACTATTTGTCTGACTTACTTCACTTAGCATAATACCATCCAAGTCCATCCATGTTGCTGTAAGTGGCAACATTTTCATTCTTTTTATTGGCTGAGCAGTATTCCATTATATATAGATATCACATCTTTATCCATTCAACCCTTGATGGACTTAGTTGTTTCCATATCTTGTCAGTCATAATGCTGCTATGTACATTGGGATGCATATATTATCTTTTTGAATTGATGTTTTTGTTTTTTCTGGATATGTAATGCTGGGTCATGATAATTCTATTTGTAGTTTCTTGCATTTTGTAGTATTTTGAGAAACCTCCATATTATTTTTTCCTGTGGCTGTACCCATTTACATTCCCACCAACAGTGTATAAGGATTCCATTTTTTTCCACATCCTCACCAACATTTGTTATTTGTATTCTTTTTAATGATAGCCATTCTGACAGGGGTGAGGTGACACTTCATTTTGGCTTTGATTTCCTTTTCCCTGATGGTTAGCAATGTTGAATATCTTTTCTTGTGCCTGTTAGCTGTCTGCATTTCCTACTTAGGAAAAATATCTGTTCAGTTCTGCCCATTTTTTAATCAGGCTGTTTTTTGTTGCCAAGTTTTATGAACTGTTTATGTATGTTGGATATTAACCCCTTATAGGCCTTAAGGGGTTAAGGAATTAACCCCATATCATTTGTAAATATCTTCTGCCAATCAGTGAAAGTGAAAGCGCTCAGTCGTGTTCAACTCTTTGCGACCCCATGGACTGTAGCCTACCAGGCTCCTCCGTCCATGGGATTCTCCAGGCAAGAGTACTGGAGTGGGTTGCCATTTCCTTCTCCAGGGGATCTTCCCGACCCAGGGATTGAACGGGGTCTCCCGCATTCCAGGCAGACGCTCTAACCTTTGAGCCACCAGGGAAGCCCCAATCAGTAGGTTATCTTTTCATTTTGTTGATGGTTTCCTTTGCTTTGCTAAATCTTTTAAGTTTTATTAGATCACATTTGTTTATTTTTCCTTTTACTTTGTTTTAGGAGACAGATAAAATACTGCTACAATTTATGTCAAAGGGTATTCTGCCTGTGTTTTCCTCTAGGAACTTTATACATTTTGGTCTTTAATCCACTTTGTATTTTTGTAAATGGTGTTAGAGAATGTTCTAATTTTGTTTTTTTTACCACACAACTGTCCAGTTTTCCCCACTCTACTTATTGAAAAGACTGTCTTTTTGCTAATGTATATTCTTGCCTTTGTCAGATTAATTGACTGTAAGTACTTCAGTTTATTTCTGGGCTCTCTGTACTTTTCCATTGATCTATGTGTCTTGTTTTTGTGCCAGTACTATTCTGTTTTGATTACTATAGGTTTCTAATACACTGTGAAGTCAGGAAACATAATTCCTCTAACTCCATTCTTTCTCAAGATTGTTTTGGCTGTTTGAGGTCTTTTGTTTCCATACAAGTTTTAAAATTATTTGTTGTAGGTCTGAAAAATGCCCTTGGTATTTTGATAGCAATCACACTGAACTGCAGATTCCCTTGGATAGTTTGGTCATTCCAACAGTATTAAATCATCCCGTCCAAGAACATGCTACCATCTTTCCATCTGTGGTGTCTTCAGTTTCTTTCACCAGTGTCTTATTAATAAGTTTCTGAGTACAGATCTTTTACCTCCTTAGATAGGTTTATTCGTAGGTATTTTATTTGTTTTGATATGGTAAATGGGATTGTTCCCTAAGTTTCTTGTTCTGATAGTTCATTGTTAGTATACAGAAATGCAAGAGGTTTCTGGATATTAATTTTGTATCCTACAGTTTACCAAATTCATTGATTAGCTCTAATAGTTTTCGATGGCATCTTTAGGATCTATGAATAGTATTGTGTCATCTGCCAACAGTGACAATTTCAATTCTTTTCCAATTCAGGTTCCTTTTATTTTTCTTTAGCTGTGGCTAGGACTTCCAAGACTGTTAAATAAAAACGGTAAGAGTGGACATCCTTGTTTTGTTTCTTCTGATCTTAGAGGAAATTCTTTTAGCTTCTCACCATTGAGTATGATGTTAGGCGTCAGTTTGGCATATATGGCTTCTATTATCTTATGTTCCCTCTATGCCCATTTTCTGGAGAGTTTTTTCTTTTTTTCATAAATGGATATGAATTTTGTCAAAAGCTTTTACTGCCTCTACTAAGATGATCATATGGTTTTAATTCTTCAGTTTTTTTTAATGTGGTATATCACATTGATTGATTTGTGGGTATTGGAAAGTCCTTGCATCTCTGAGATAAAATCCTACTTGATCATGGTGAATGATCCTTTTACTATATTGGGTTCAGTTTGCTAATATTTTTTGAATATTTTTGTGACTATGTTCATCAGTAATACTGGCCTGTAATTTTATTTTTTTGTGGTGTCTTTGGTTTTGTTATCAGTGTAATGCTGGCCCCATAGAATGAATATGGAAGTGTTCCTCTGATATTTTTGAGAATAGTTTTAGAAGGATAGGTGTAACTCTTCAAATGTTTGGTAGAATTCACCTGTGAAGCCACCTGGTCCTGGACTTTTGTTGGTTGTGAATTTTTAAAATTATTAGCTTAATTTCACTCCTGGTGATTGGTCCGTTCATATTTTCTCTTTCTGTCTTCCTGATTTGGTCTTGGGATATGGTACTCTTATAAGAATTGGTCCATTTCTTCTAGGTTGTCCATTTTACTGGCATATAGTTTGTAGCCATCTCTTAGGATCCTTTGTATTTCTGTGGTCTGGGTTGTAACGTCTCCTTTTTCATTTCTCAGTTTATTGATTTAACCCCCCACCCTTTTTCTTAATGAGGCTGGCTGAAGTTTTTCAATCTTGTTTATCTATTCAAAGAACCAACTCAGTTGCATTGGTCTTTCCTTTGTTTTTCAGTCTGTATTTCTACTCTGATCTTTTGCTTCTACTAACATTGGGTTTTGTTCTTTCTCTAGTTCCTTTATGTGTAAAGTTAGGTTGTTAAGATTTTTCTAGTTTCCTGAGCTAAGTTTGTATTGCTGTAAACTACCCTGTTAAAACTACTCTTACTTCATCTCATAGATTTTGGATTATTATGTTTTCATTTTCATTTACCTTTAAGTATTTTTTTAATTTCCTCTGATTTCTTCAATGATCCACTGGTTGTTTAGCAGTGTCTTGCTTAGCTTCCACATGTTTGTGTGTTTGTGCTTTTTTGCACTTGACCTCTAGTCTCATTTTGTCTAATAAGTATTGTTACTCTAGCTTTCTTCTGACTTCCACTTGCATAGAATAATTTTATCCATCCCCCCACTTTCACTGTGTGTCTCTAGATCTGAATGAAGTCTCTTATAGGCAGCATATATGTACAGGTCTTGTTGTGTCCATTCAGCCACTGTATGTCTTTTGATTGAAGCGTTTAGTCCATTTGCGTTTAAGATTATTATCAGCATGATATCCTTATTGCCATTTCGTTAATTGTTCGGGAGTTTTGTAGGTCTTTTTTTCCCTTTTGTTTTCATGATTTGATGATGATCTTAAATGTTGTTTGGGTTTCCTTTTTGTGTGTGCATTATGGATGTTTAATTTTGTGGTTCCCATGAGGTTTTTATATAGCGATCTATATATTATAGCAGTCCCCAGGTGACTCAACAGTAAAGAGCCTGCCTGCCAAGGCCAGAGACACAAGAGACCCAGGTTTCATCCCTGGGTCAGAAAGACCCCCTGGAGGAGGAAATGGCAAACCCCCTCTAGTATTCTTGCCTGGAGAATCCCATGGACAGAGGAGCTGAGTCAGACATGACTCTTTTATATAGCAATCTATATATTATATACATACACGATTGTTTTAAGTTGCTGGTCTCTTTATTTCAAATGCATTGTACTTTCCTCCCCTCGGTTACTGTTTTTGATATGTTTTATATAGTTATTTTGTGTATCCCTTAACTGCTTATTGTGGATATAGATGATTTGACTACTTTTAACATTTCTACTAGCTTTGTGCTTGGATGATTTTCTACCTTTACTGCATGCTTGCCTTTACTAGTGAGCTTTTTCACTACATAATTTTGTTTCTAGTTGTGGCCTTTATTATGGTTTTTTTCTTTTTTTTGGCATAGAAAAGTTCCTATATCGTTTGTAAACTGGTTTGGTGGTGCTGTATTCTTTTAGTTTTTGCTCATCCATGATGCTGGGGACCTGGCATGAAGCCCATCACCAGTGGGCAGGCAAGAGCCCCAGTCTTCTGGACCCTGGCTCCGCTTACCAGTGAGCCAGCACTAGCCCTGCAGCCCCTGGGGTCCTGAAAAGAGACAAGGCCAAATCTGAAGGAGAGCCTTGCTGTGTATTCTTGTTTGGGGGTTGTTTGCTTTCATCACTTTAAATATATTGTGCCACTCCCTTCTGGCCTGCAGAATTTCTGCTGAAAAATTACTTGATAGTCTTATGGGGATTCCTTGTATGTTTATTTTCTTTTGCTGCTTTTAATATTCTCTTTAATTTTTCTCATTTAAATTACAATGTCTTGGTGTTTTCCTCTTGGGGTTAATCCACTCTGGGACTCTGCTTCCTGGATTTATATGACTGTTTCCATTCCCAGGATAGGGAAGTTTTCAATTAGTATATCTTCAAATATGTTCTCAGCTCCTTTTTCCCCTCTCCTCATTCTGGGACCCCTATAATGCAAATAATTAGTGTGCTTATTGTAGTCCCAGAGGTGTCCAGCTCACTGGTTCATTTCTCTGTGTCGCTTAGTCTGTTTTTGATTCCTTCATGTATATTTTCCATTTCAGTTATTGTGTTCTTTAGATTTATTCTTACTGTTAAAAATTTTCTAACTTCTCTGTGCATTCATTCTTTTCCCAAGTTCTTTCATTATTACCCTGAACTCTTCTTGGTTAAGCTGTATATCTACTTCATTCTTCCTTCGTCTAGAACATGTTTCTCATTTTGTGTGTTCTTGCAGAAGTGGCCTTCTCTAGCAAACATCTTAGGCATTCTAGCAGTGCAGTCCCCTCTCATTTCCTATGCTGTATGCTCTAGGCACTCCCCTCCCCACCAACAAGGGTGGTGTGGGTCCTTGATTGTGGCAGGCGGGCTATGTGGGGAGTCTGGTAAGCTTAGTTAAGCTCCTATTATGGTTGGTTGCCATGCCTTGCCTGGTTCACAGGCTGCCAGCTGCTGGTTGGTGGGGCCTTGTCTCTTTTCAGGACCCCAGGGGCTGCAGGGCTAGTGCTGGCTCACTGGTAAGCGGAGCCAGGGTCCAGAAGACTGGGGCTCTTGCCTGCCCACTGGTGATGGGCTTCATGCCAGGTCCCAGGGTAGCTCCTCAAATTAGTTCCAGACGACTGGCAGGCAAAGCCAGATCCTGGAGTCAGGCTGCAGGGCCCAGAGATCCCAGAGCTGGTGTCAGTGGGGGGTGGGGGTGTGGTTCCAGACACAGCTGGGTATGGGGTGCCCCTAAGCTTGTTTTGGCATGCTAGTGGGTAGGGCCAGCCCCCAGCTTGTCCCAGTGCGTGGTGTGGCTAGCTGTGGTAGGCTGGGCCCACTGGCTGCAAGATTGTGGTTTTGAGTCTGAGATCTGGTATCCCTCCCCCCCCCACCTCCCCTTATACAGCCTGTCTACTGTTATCCTAGCCAGTAAGTTGTGTGGCCTGAGGTGTCCCAGCACTGGCTCCTAACAGCTGTTGGGTGGGGCCAGGTCTTGGCACTGATGAGCTAGAGAGAGGATCCCACAACAGTGCCTGCCCACCCAGTGTCCACGTGGCTGAAGGAACTCCCAAGTATGGCTGCTGCTGATGCCTGTGTCCCCGGGGTCAGCTGCAGCCACCCACCCTGCTACCTCTCTGAGAGACTCCCCAAGACCAGCAGGTAGGTGTGCCCCGAGGTCCTGTCAATTTTCTGCTTTTACCCTGGGTCTCATTGCAGAGAGATTGTGTGCCCTTTAAAAGGGGAGTCAATTTTGTAAGTCCCAAAGGACTGGGAGAAATAAGCCCCACTGACCTTCAAAGCCAAATGCTCTGGGGACTCAACTTCTTGGTGCAGGACCCTCAGGCTGAGGAGCCCAATGTGGGGCTCAAAACTTACTCCTATGAGAAAACTTCGGCAATAGAACTATACCAGTTTGTGGGTCTCCCATCCCAGGAGGGGCAGTATGGAACATAACTATATCCAAGTCTGCCCCTCCTTCTCTGTCTCACTGTAGTTTCTTTTTTTTATGTCTTTAGAAGATCTTCTTATGTAGAAGATCTCTTCTGGTTGGTTCTGGTCTTTTTCATTGACATTGTTCTGCAGGTAGCTGATTTTGCAATGCTCGTTAAGACAGGGTCTGTCTACTCCACCTTCTTTGCTGTAGCACAAAAATACAGATTTAAATTGCTTTGGCTTTTATCTTATTGATAAATTCATATGATTTGAGTTTGATACAAATCTGAAACATCTGGATTTTGAGTATTCACACCCATTACTATGTGGCTTTAAAAAAAATGGATTGTAAACTGAAAGCTTCAGCTTACAAAGTATCACACTAAAAGTAAATCTTTTAATTGCAGAAAGGATTTAATGTGCAAATACCCAGGTATAAGTAAACTTGGTAAACTTATACTATCATAAGGGCTTTTTATATTGCTTTGCCCATGCAGATGCTAGGATCAGGTCACTGCTCTAGCCACAAAGCTTTCATCCAGCCCAGACAGCAACATGTACATAAGCACTCATGTGTCATAGACAGTGGCTTCTGGACCAGCTGATCCACATTCTTTTTAGTACCATCCCTGGGCTCCAAGAAAGCCTATTTTTTGGCTAGGGAACTACCCATTTCCCAGGTGGCACTAGTGGTAAAGGACTCACCTGCCAATGCAGGAGAGGAGTGTTTGATCAGTGTTTGATCTTCCTGGGTCAGGAAGATCCCCTGGAGGAGGGTGTGCCAGTCCACTCCAGAACTCTTGCCTGGGGAATCCCATGGACAGAGGGAGTCTGGCAGTCTACAGTCCATAGGGTCTCAAAGAGTTGGACATGAAACAACAGACTGGTTCCAAATCGGGAAAGCAGTACATCAAGGCTGTAATTGTCACTCTGCTTATTTAAACTATGTAGAGTACATCATGTGAAATGCTGGTCTGGATGAAGCACAAGCTGGAATCAAGATTGCCGGAAGAAACATCAATAACCTCAGATATGCAGATGACACCACCCTTATGGCAGAAAGTGAAGAGGAACTAAAGAGCCTCTTGATGAAAGTGAAAGAGGAGGGTGAAAAGTTGACTTAAAACTCAACATTCAGAAACTAAGATCATGGCATCTGGTCCCATCACTTCATAGCACATAGATGGGGAAACAGTGACAGACTTTATTTTGGGGGCTCCAAAGTCACTGCAGATGGTGACTGCAGCCATTAAATTAAAAGACACTTGCTCCTTGGAAGAAAAGCTATGACCAACCTAGACAGCATATTAAAAAGTAGACACATTACTTTGCCAACAAAGGTTCGTATGGTCAAAGCTGTGGTTTTTCCAGTAGTCATTTATGGATGTGAGAATTGGACTATAAAGAAAGTTGAGCACCAAGAATTGATGCTTTTGAACTGTGGTGCTGGAGAAGACTCTTGAGAGTCCCTTGGACTGCAAGGAGATCCAACCAGTCCATCCTAAAGGAAATCAGTTCTGAATAGTCATTGGAGGGACTGATGCTGAAGCTGAAACTCCAATACTTTGGCCACCTGGTGCAAAGAACTGACTCATTGGAAAAGACCCTGGTGCAGGGAAAGATTGAAGGTGGGAGGAAAAGGGGGACGACAGAGGATGGTTGGCATGGTATCACTGACTCAATGGACATGAGTTTGAGTAGGCTCCAGGAATTGGTGATGGACAGGGAAGCCTGGTGTGCTGCAGTCCATGGGGTTGCAGAGTCGGACATGACTGAGGTGACTTAGCACACACACAGGGAACTACCCATTTCATCTGTCTCCAAAACATTGTCTCAGAGCAAAATGTTCTTGTATTGAGCATTCTCTCCCTCAGGTAACCTCTTAATTGTGCCTTCTGAAGGCTGTCAAGAATGCACTTATGCCCATAGATCTTTTCTAGGTATAAGCTTGTCCTCCTGTTCTATTTAATACAGTATTAGAACAAGATGAATATAAAGCTGCTGATGGCAGTTAAGGTTCGTTACCTGAGCTCAGTTGTTTCACTATATATATAGGCCCTTCTCAGTTTTAAGTTCATGTAGTAGTTCTAGCTTTTTACTAGTCCATCTTCCAGAAGGCTCTGACTATAGTGGGAGAGGTTTCTCATTCTTTGCCTCATTTCACCCAACAGCCTATCAGCAGACTCTATGTGTGTGAGTGAGGGACAGGTCTAATTTCTACTGACTGAATTTTTATCTTATTTGAGAAGGATAGTTTATCACTTAGAAGCCAACACATTCCAGCCAGGGATTAGTGACCAATAAAACTCATTTCTTCATACGAGGCAGAGTGTTTGGCTATTGAGCTCTCCATCCTTCTCCTGATAACACTGTTCACAAACCTTCCATGTATGCTGTGTACCCAGACACACTCAAAGGCATCACTTACACTCGGAGAATGGGAAAAAAGGGCTTTCTGACCTTCCAGGCTGACTTTCCATTAGTGAACTAACCTGTGCCCTCAACTTTTTCTACTTTACCTGTAAGGGGAGTGGGTTATGGATTCCACTTAAATTGTCCACTTAGTTGACTTCTCCGGTATTGGTATCTGCACTTCTCATTCACCCTCACCACTTACCTCGTAGCACAATCACTTACCAGCCATGTGCAACAGCTTCTTTAGTATAGACTGAGCTGAGAGGTGTCTCTTGGCCCCCAAACTGAGTTCCAGAAATGTGTTTTTACATATCCTCCTGGGCACTTGCATCTGGTCAGAGCTCCCAGTGGACAACCTGCCTGTGTGGAGTGTCTACTGGGACACCATAGAGAATCCCTATCAAGACCTAAGCAGCAATCAGGACTGTAACTTTGAGAATGACCTAAGTCTGCTGATGCCTTGGTCCTGTGCAGAGGTGTTAGCAGCAAGGGGACTTTGTTCAGGACAGGGACAGAGCTAGAATCATCTTACTGTGGTTTAGTCGCTAAGTCATGTCTGACTCTCTTGTGACCCCCATGGACTGTAGCCCAGCACGCTTCTCTGTCCATGGGATTTCCCAGGCAAGAATACTTGAGTGGCTTGCTATTCCCTTCTCCAGGGCATTACTGCACTAACCAGTCTTGAACTACAAACAAGTCACTAGCTGGATGTTTTCTTTTTAAAAGTCAGTAAAACTGACCACTCCTCTGTCCATAATCTCCCTTCCCTGGGGTAGTTAATACTTCACAGATGTTGCTGGACCGAAGCCATTCTGTTTGGAAAGATGTGCAGATGACTGCAGAAGGTGGTGGTATCAGGCACAGGAAAAATGCACCACTTGCTACTCCTATGCACCATCCCTGCCAAAAGTGATTAATTTTCCTCTAGTATCTTTTGCTGTCGGCTTCCCTGGTGGCTCAGCGAGAAAGAATCTGCCTGTGAAGTAAGAGACACAGGTTTGATTCCTGGGTTGGGAAGACCCCTGGAGAAAGAAAGGGCAACCCACTCCAGTATTCTTTGCCTAGGAAACCCCATAGACGGAGGAGCCTGGCAAGCTATAGTCCCCAGGGTCACAAAAGAGTTGGACATGACTTAGCGACTAAGCAACAGCAGTCTTACTGTTTCACCATCCGACTTCTGTCTTTCAGAAGAGCAGGGTCAAAAGAAAAATCTCCACACGACTGTTTAACTCTTAGTAGTAGCCTTCGTCCATCCCTGAGGAGTGACTACACCCCAGGCCTTATCTCTGTTACACTGTCCACAGTCACATCTTGAAGGGCCTGACCATACACCTCACCTCCCTACATACCCTGCACAGCCCTTACAATCCTGGTCTGCCCATATTCCAAGATATCCTCCGGGTCAGTCCAGTATGTAGTGGTTCAGTTCAGTTGCTCAGTCATGTCTGACTCTGCGACCCCATGGACTGCAGCACGTCAGGCTTCCCTGTCCATCACTAACTCCCGGAGCTTACTCAGACTCATGTCCACTGAGTCAGTGATGCCATCCAACCATTTCATCCTCTCATCCCTTTTTCCTCCCGCCTTCAATCTTTCCCAGCATCAGGGTCTTTTCCAGTGAGTCAGCTCTTATCAGGTGGCCAAAGTATTGGAGTTTCAGCTTCAGCATCAGTCCTTTCAATGACTATTCAGGACTGATCTCCTTTAGGATGTACTGGTTGGATCTCCTTGCAGTCCAAGGGACTCTCAAGAGTCTTCTCCAACACCACAGTTCAAAAGCAACAATTCTTTGACACTCAGCTTTCTTTATAGTCCAACTCTCACATCCATACATGACTACTGGAAAAACAATAGCCTTGACTAGAAAGATCTTTGTTGACAAAGTAATGTCTCTGCTTTTTAATATGCTGTCTGGGTTGGTCATAACTTTTCTTCCAAGGATCAAGCATCTTTTAACCTTATGGCTGCAGTCACCATCTGCAGTGATTTTGGAGCCCCCCAAAATAAAAGTTTCCACTGTTTCCCCATCTATTTGCCATGAAGTCATGGGACCAGATGCCATGATCTAAGTGTTCTGAATATTGAGTTTTAAGCCAACTTTTTTTGGTCTCAAGAGTATGTAGCAGCGTCTACAACCAAATAACATAAATGCATTAAATACAAAGGACAGCAGCTAAGAAGTGTCAAGAGTAAGCAAGACCCTTGGCAGTCAGGACAGGAAGAAGGCAAGAGTCTTCACTGGCCCCACATGGCTGCATTAGCCAGGCTGATTTCCCTTGGCGTCCTTCTGCACGCCAGCCAGCAGATTCACTTTGTAGAGAGACCACCGCTGTCACCCAGTCCTCCAGCCGATTCCCTGCCCTCAAGCTAAGGAGGAAGTCTAGCAGGACGATACAGAGAGATCCTGACCAGTAAGAAAAAGATAAGCCTTAAGAGCATTCTCAGATAATGCCACCCAGGCCTGTGTTTCCTGTCCTGGCTACAGTATCACATGGTCTGTCCACCCCCAGGCCCCACAGCTGGTGCCACAACTAGCCTGCAGCAGCAGGGTTATAAGGTAAGTGGAAACACCAGAACTTGGCCAGGAAACTGGGATTCCTTGGTCACTATCAATGTCTATGGTGAGATAGGACGACAAGAGTACAACCGTTGTGAAAAAAGATCAGACAGTAGTCTGGGGCCCAATTCACAAGCCTGTCCTCAGTTAATATTCCTAAAACCGGTAGCTTTTAACAGTTTAGGGGTGGTGGGTACAGTCAGTTACCCAACCAAGTAACTCCCAAAGCATTTGATAAAGAAACCAGGTCCTTGCGTTTTGCCTGCATGCACCAGCCATCCCCGTGCAGTCAGATTGACCAGGAGCACAGGATGTCTACTTTATAACTGGAAAGAGACTGAGGTTAACAGGATATCATCAGTATAAGGGTCTAGAAAGACATGCCTCACAGTAGACAGCGGCCATAGGGTCTCCTATAGCGGAGGGCCACTGGGATTAGCAACCCTACCCTTTCTTCCCAAACCCCACCCTAGTCTGTTTCCCATTTTTATTTCCCTACATCTCAGCACTCACCAGAGCTTCTTTGCTGGCTCAGCAGTGGTTGAGCTGCATCCGGAAGGCCTGCAAGTTTTAAAGTTGCCCAGGCTAGAGGTTGAGGAAAGAGCCCAGAGTAAGTGGCAGAGATATTAGTGGTTTATTAAACTAGGGATCTTACATGTCTGAAGCCAGAAGTCTTCCAAGAACATCCAGCTGGGAACAGCAAACAGACCCGTCATCAGGGCGGATACAGACTAGTATTTCTAGGCAAAACTGACGTGAGGTTGGTTCATCGGTTACTAAAGAAACCAGCAGCTGGGGCCAGTCCCTCAAGCCCCTCAGGTTAATGTCCATCACCAGGGCTGATATTTCTCCTTAATGAACTAGCAGTCGGGCCCTTTTGGCCTAAGCACTGAAACAACCATTAGGTAGGGCAGGGGCAAGCATGGTCCTTGAGTGGGGTATACCTGTAGCAGGGACGGGTCTAGCAGGAGGTGGAGAAGAGCCATCTTCAGCGACCTGACCATACATGCTCCTGCCCAACTTACTATCCTGGTGTCCCTCTTCAGAGACATCCGTGGGGTCAGTCTGGTGTGTAGAGGTGCACTGCAACCAAATACAACAAACAATACAGAGGAGAGCAGCTAAGAAGTGTCATAGTAAACTAGGCCCAGGACAGGAAGAAGGCAAGGGTCTTCACTGGCCCCACGTGGCTGCATTAGCCAGACTGATTTCCCATCCAGTCCTGCTGCACACCCAGCCAGCACACCCACTTTGCAGTGAGGCCACCATGGTCACCCGGTCCTCCAGCTGATTCCCCACCCTCGCCAGGGAGAAAATCCAGAAGGATGATTCAGGGAGGTTCTGACCAGTAAGAAAGAGACAAGCCTTGACACCATCTCACATAATGTCACCCCTGCCTGTGTTCCCGGCCTTGGCCTGCAGTACCACGCAGTCTGTTCACCACCAGTCCCCACAACAGATGCCACATAATAAGACTTCCAGTTAGCCTGCCGGCAGCAAGGTTGTGAGTCCGGTAGAAATACCAGTGCTTACCATCCTTATCCGCTCATGAGACAAAGTCTCTTTTCTTAAACAGGCAGCTCGCTGTTCTACTCGTGGAGGCTGCTTTGGTTTTCCTTTTTCTTTTTTTGCCCCTTCTCCCTTGGGCCCAAGTCCTCTGTTGTAATAAAAAGCTTTGCTTTTCTAAGAGTCTTCTGGAAGTGGTATCATTTCTATGATTTTGCTGCCCAAGGATCTAGAAAGGGCTTGGGAACAATGGCAGTCCTGTTTCTTGCTCACAGCTGTTCTAGATTCCCCAGAATTGATTTTTGCCATTGCTTGATGACTCATAGAAGCCTGTGGTTATGGTTTCCACTGCTTCCAAGACACTGTGGACAGCAGAGAGCTGTGGTTTCATCACACTGCATCCTTGCTCCATCTTCTTCCAAAGCTGGGCCCAGAAGCTCCATGGTATCTTAATATGTTGGGTTCACAACAGGTTCCAGTGAAACCCTTGAAGGGAACTGGTCACACCCAATTCACAAGCCTGTCCTCAGTTATTATCCCCAAAGTCTGTGGCTCTGGGGATAGGGGTGGTAGGTTGCTGGTACAATTGATTACCTGATCAGGTTACTCCCAAAGTATTTGACAGGACACCCAGCCCTTGCATTTTGCCTGCATTCACCAGCCATCCCAACACAGACTGGCCTCGAACACAGGGCTGCTACTTTTAAACTGGAAACAGGTTAACAGGGTATCACCAGTAAAAGGATTGAGAAAGACATGCCTCACGGTGGACAGCAGCCACAGGGTCCCTCATGCTAGTGGAAAGCCACCTTGAGATTAGTGCCCCTGCCCATTCCCCCCACTTTCCCTACCCCCGACCCCAGTCTGTTTCCCATTTTTATTTTCCTACATCTCAGCACTCAAAACTTCTTTGGCTTCTTGGCTGGTTCACCTGTGGTTGAGCTGTACCCAGCATGCCTGCAAGCCTTAGTGTAGCCTAATCTGTCAACTGAGCAAAGAGCCCAAGGTTGGTGGCAGAGACATCGGTGGTTTATTGGACTGAAGGTGCTACATGGCCAAAGGTTCTCAAAGAACACCCAACTGTCAACAGCAAACAGCAGGTAAGGAAGGCCAGGCGTCCTTGATACTTGGTGCCCAGGGGTAGGTGGAGATTAGCATTTCTATGGGAAACAGACTTCAGGGTGGCTCATCATTTACCAAGGAAACCACAGCAGGTTCCACTTCCTCAGAACACCTCAGGTTCATGACCATCACCAGGATTTCCCTTTCAGGAACTAGCAGGTGGAGCTATTTCTCCCTAAGCATTGGAACAACCACTAGGTGGGGCTGGGACAAGCAGGTGCCTGTGAGAGGGGTGTAAGTGCAGCAGAAATGCTCTAGCAGGGAGCACAGAAAGGGCAGAACAGCCATCTTGAGGGCAGAACAGCCATCTTGAGGGCATACGCTCCGACCCCTTACATAACCTTGCACAACCCTTACAATGCTGCCCCATCCTAGACATCAGTGCGTCGCTGGGTCAGCCCAGCAACCAAATACCACAAATTAATACAAGGTTAAGCAGCTAAGAAGTGTCACAGTAAGCTAGGCTCTGGGCACCCAGGACAGGAAGAAGATAAAGACTCTTCGTTGGCCCCACATGGCTGCATTAGCCGGGCTGATTTCCCACAGTGTCCTGCTGCACACCAGCCAGCAGACTCACTTTGCAGAGAGGCCAATGGGAAACAGACTTCAGGGTGGCTCATCATTTACCAAGGAAACCACAGCAGGTTCCACTTCCTCAGAACACCTCAGGTTCATGACCATCACCAGGATTTCCCTTTCAGGAACTAGCAGGTGGAGCTATTTCTCCCTAAGCATTGGAACAACCACTAGGTGGGGCTGGGACAAGCAGGTGCCTGTGAGAGGGGTGTAAGTGCAGCAGAAATGCTCTAGCAGGGAGCACAGAAAGGGCAGAACAGCCATCTTGAGGGCAGAACAGCCATCTTGAGGGCATACGCTCCGACCCCTTACATAACCTTGCACAACCCTTACAATGCTGCCCCATCCTAGACATCAGTGCGTCGCTGGGTCAGCCCAGCAACCAAATACCACAAATTAATACAAGGGAAAGCAGCTAAGAAGTGTCACAGTAAGCTAGGCTCTGGGCACCCAGGACAGGAAGAAGATAAAGACTCTTCGTTGGCCCCACATGGCTGCATTAGCCGGGCTGATTTCCCACAGTGTCCTGCTGCACACCAGCCAGCAGACTCACTTTGCAGAGAGGCCACCCCTGTCGCCGGCGCTCCAGCTGATCCCCTGCCCTCAGGCCAGGGAGGAAATCCAGCAGGACAATACAGGGAGCTCCTGACCAGTGAGCAGAAGACAAGCCTTAAGAGCACTCTCAGATAGTGCCACCCGGGCCTGTGTTTCCTGTCCTGGCTGCAGTACCACAGTCTGTCCACCCCCTGTCCCCACAGCAGGTGCCACGTGATAAGCCTTCCAATGAGCCTGTAGCAGCACGGTTGTAAGGAAAAGTGGAAACACCAGTGCTCACCAGCCTCATCAGCCATTCCTGAAATCCATGGTCAGTAAAGTGGGATGCCTTGTCGCTATCAATGTCCATGGTGAGATAGGAAGACGAGAGTACATCCATTTTGAAAAAAAGACCAGACAATGTTTTGGGGTACTGGGGTCCTGAGTCTGGGTACCTGGGTGGCAGCGGTCTCCCAGAAATAAAAGAACTTTCTCTCAGCTACACTAAAGCATATACCTAGTTCGCAAGGCAAGAAGGTCCATCCACTGTAACTTTAACCGTGCCTGTTTTTGTGCTTTCTTTCAGAAAATTCTCATGCACTCCTTTCCCCACAATGAAGCTCACCATTCCTGATAGCCACCATGGGTCTCCTGCTGCCGAACCAAGAAGTGTGATGATTTCTCGACATTATCAGTCACCAGAGACAAACCCTTCCATTTGTTGGAAATGCAACTCGCCCCCCTCTACTCAGGGAGCTGGCTTTTTCTTGCCCCTTCTCCTTTGTGCACATGCTCTTTGAATAAAAAGCTTTGCTTCCCCAAGAGTCTTGTGGAAATGATATCATTCCTATGTGGTTGCAGCCCAAGGATCTGGAAAGTGCCTGGGAACTTTGGGAATCCCATTTATCCCACACAGCTGTTCTAGATTCCCCATCAGTGGTTTTTCACGTTGCTCTATGCCTCATTGAAGCCTGTGGTTATGGCTTCCATCGCTTCTAAGACATTGCAGATGGCAGAGAGCTGTTGTTCCATCACACTGAATCATTGCTCTGCCCCCTTCCAATGCCCCAAAGCTCTAGAGTATCCTTAGTATACTACCTTTGCCAGAGGCCTGGATAAAACCTTTCTGGGGAACTGGCCACGCCCAATTTACGCCCTGTCCTCAGTTAAATATCCCTAAATCTTGTGACTGTTAATTGTTTAGCAGTGTTGGGTTGGGGGTCTGCTTGATTACCCAGCCAGATTAACTCCCAAAGTATCTGATAGGAAACCCAGGTCCTTGCATTTTGCCTGCATTCACCAGCCTTCCCTGTCCAGTCAGACAGACAATGAGCTCAGGGCTGCTGATTTTCACCTGGAAACAGACCCTGAGGCTAAGAGGATATAAGCGGTAGAAGGATCTAGAAAGACAAACCTTATAGTGGACAGTGGCCTCAGGGTCCACCTTGCTAGTGGAGGGCCACCTTGGGATTAGCACCCTTCCAGTCTGTTTCCCATTTTTATTTCCCTACATCTCAGCACTCACCAGAGTTTCCATGGCCTCTTGGCTGGCTCACCAGTAGTTGAGTGGCATCCCCCACATCTTCAAGCCTTAGAGCTGCCCACTCTGGAGACTGAGGAAAGAGCCCAGAGTTGGTGGCAGAGACACGAGTGGTTTATTGGACTGGGGATCTTACTGGTCTTAGCAGAAGGTCCTCAAAGAACACCCCACTGTGAACAGCAAACAGCAGACAGGATGGGCCAGTCATCCTTGCTACTCAGTGCCTGGGGAAGACTGAGATGATCCTTTCCAGGGGGGACTGACCTCAGGTTGGCTCATCAGTTACCAGGGAAACCAGGAGCCAGGCCATCCCTCACAACCTCTCAGGTTAATGACCAACACCAGGGCTGACATTACCCTTTAGTGAAATAGCAGGTGTAGCTGCTTTAGCCCAAACAGTAGAACGCCCCCCCAAACTGGGTGGAGCACTCATGTTCCTGTGAGTGGGGTCTAAGTCTGCAGGGACCGGTCTAGCAGGGGATGTAGAAAGAAAAGAACATCCAGGTTGAATTGCCTAAGCATACAGCGTGTGCACTGTTTACAGAGTAATTTGTTGGAAACATATTCTATGACTTCCAATGGTAGGTTAGGGTTTATCAACCTTGGCACTGCAGACATTGAGGGCAGATCACTCTTTATTGTGCTGTCTATCCTGTGTGGACTGTAGGGCATTGAAGAGCATCCCTCACCTCTATCCATTAGATGCCAGGGTCAGCCCTCATCACCAGTTTTAGTGACTGGAAATGTCTCCAGACATCGCCAACATCCCCTCGGGGACAAAATTCCCCTCACTGAGAATCAATGGATTATGTCATAATAGCTTGCTCACTGGACCACTCACTTTTGAGCTCAAGCTCCCCATGTAAAAAGTACAACTACACTGAGTGCACCTGCTCACAGGAAAACCAGGCCACGGGAGAGGTCATGGAGAGGTGCGGCGCTGCCCAGGGCCAGTTGAGGTCCCGGCTGAGGTTTATTAGCATCAGATCTATAAGTGAAAGCGCCCACCAACTGCCAGGTCACCCCCAGTTACCCAGTGATCTGTGCATCTGAGGCCCTAAAAAATTGTGAAACAGGGACAAGCCATTCCTTCTATGCCCTGTGAAAATAAATCCCTGACTTACAGAATCTGTGAGCTGAGACAATTATTATCTAGGGTGATTGATCTTAGAGTAAGTTATTTCAAAGCTATAGTGACAGGGACATTGTATTGTGTGCAGAAAATGTTTTAAGCTACTAAATTTTATAATAACTTGCAATGCAGCAATATTTACCATAACATGCTCTATGCTGGGAGTCAGCTAATACAGGGAGCACAAACAAATTATAATAATTCCTTCAGCAATTTCACTTGGAGTATCAGGGCGAATTGCTTCCTCTCCCTGCAGTCAGAAGGGGAAATGGCAGAGCTGTGGCTTCAAAATAAAGCCATAGGACTCCTATTTTTTATTATTATTATTGTTGTTGTTTATTTATTTTTGGCTTGCTTGGTCTTCTTTGCCACACTCAGGCTTTCTATAGTTGCAGAAGGCAGGGCTACTCTCTAGGAGTGGTGCACAGGCTTCTTATTGCAGTGGCTTCTCCTGTTGCAGAGTATGGGCCCTAGAACTCAGGAGTTATGGGCTCGGGAGTGTGGCTCTAGGGGTTAGTTGCTCTGCAGCATGTGGAATCTTCCTGGATGATGGATTGAACCTGTGTCCCTTGCATTGGCAGGTGGATTCTTAGCCACTAGACCAACAGGGAAGTGCCAATGTCATTCTTTTTTTAAAAGAAAAAGATTAATTTATTAGGCTGTGCCGGGTGTTAGCTGCAGCATGCGGGATCTAGTTTCCTGACTAGGGATCAAATCTGGGCCCCTTGCACTGGGAGCCTGGAGTCCTACTAGACCTCCAGGGAAGTCCCCTATGTCATACTTAACCTTGTATTCAATACAAAGAGAAAATAGAGCACTTCCATTCTCTATGTATAAGGATACACATGGAGTATAAAAATAGATCCACAGTATATCTGTGATATCAAAACTTCATAGTGCGGGCAAATTAGAAAAAATACCTCAAAAGACTCTGGATGGGGGGAAAGGGAGGCAATAATGAAAAAAAAATTAACTGTTGAGAAATGCTATCAGAACACATTTGGAGAGTGCAAAATGAAAAACAAAACCAAAAGTAGAAAGTAAGAGGGAACTTTCAGAAAATGGAAACCATTGGCTCCTACTTAAGACACAGGCCTGAAGGAAGGTCTTCAGGGAACCTAGAGAGCAGGTTCACAGAATCACCCACCGCCCCAGGCCAGCAGCATCTGCAAGGTCCCCGATGGCCCCAGCCTGGTCCTTACTCCTGGCCCTGCTGCTGCTCAGCTCCAACGCCATCTGCTCCCTGGGCTGCCACCTGCCTCACACCCACAGCCTGGCCAACAGGAGGGTCCTGATGCTCCTGCGACAACTGAGGAGGGTCTCCCCTTCCTCCTGCCTGCAGGACAGAAATGACTTCGCATTCCCCCAGGAGGCGCTGGGTGGCAGCCAGGTGCAGAAGGCTCAAGCCATCTCTGTGCTCCACGAGGTGACCCAGCACACCTTCCAGCTCTTCAGCACAGCGGGCTCGGCCGCCGCGTGGGACCAGAGCCTCCTGGACAAGCTCCGCGCTGCACTGGATCAGCAGCTCACTGACCTGCAAGCCTGTCTCAGGCAGGAGGAGGGGCTGCGAGGGGCTCCCCTGCTCAAGGAGGACTCCAGCCTGGCCGTGAGGAAATACTTCCACAGAGTCACTCTCTATCTGCAAGAGAAGGGACACAGCCCTTGTGCCTGGGAGGTTGTCAGAGCAGAAGTCATGAGAGCCTTCTCTTCCTCAGCAAACTTGCAGGAGAGATTCAGGAGCAAGGACTGACGCACACCTGGTTCAGCACGGAAATGATTCTCACGGACCAACAGACCACGCTTCCGCCTGCGCTGCCACGTCAAGGACTCTCATTTCTGCTGTCACCCTGCCCTGAACTGATTCAATTTGTCAAAGGTTTTCAGGAAGATTAAAGGATAACATGTTCTACTCTACAGAAACTAATCCCTCACAGATACTCAAGCTGATCTATCTACTTATTTATCTACATGGACATTTTTCTACTTTAATATTTATTTATCTATTTATATTTACTTAAATTATTTTGTTCATATAATATTATGTATGTATACTTAAGGGAAAATACATATTTTGTATTTAGTCAGCTTATACTTTTTCTTATTCATTAAATTTTTACTATTAAAAAACTTCCTTTGCTTTTTTCTTTAAAAAAGAAACACCAAGCTGAATTGCACAACTTGATTAAGGAATTTATTTTACAAGTCCTTGACCCATTTTTTTATATGCAGATTAGAATGAAAAATACACTTCCTTTAGCCAGGTTGTNGGAAGATCCCCTGGAGAAGGAAATGGCAACCCACTCCAGTATTCTTGCCTGGAGAATCCCATGGACGGAGGAGCCTGGTAGGCGCTAGTCCACGGGGTTGCAAAGAGTCGGACACGACTGAGCGACTTCACCACCACCAAGGATATCATGTTCTACTCTATAGGCACTAGTCCCTCACAGATGCCCTAGTTGATGTATCCATTTATTTATCTACTTGGACATTTATTTATTTACTTATTTATAAAGATTTAAATTATTTTTGTCCATATAATATTATGTGTATATATATGTTGTCATTAAAAGAGTAATATATATACTCTGTATGGAGTTTATTATTTTTCTTCACTCATTAAATTCTTTCTATAAAAACTTCCTTTATTTGCAGTTTCTTTATAAAACAAACACCAAGCCTGAATGTGCAACTTGATTAAAGAATACATTTTACAATTCCTTGATCCTTTTTTACAACTTGCATATTAGAAGTAAAAATACACTTTCTTTAGCCAGGGTGTTTGTTGCCTTCAGGACACAGAGGTGAACATAACTAATCCAATCTTTTTTTGTAATTCTGATTTTTTTAAGGAAAATAACAATAATCAGTTAATTCATAATAATGTGTTAATTGTTTTTAAAATAGTATTAATTAGTTGTAGAAAATATCAGTTAGGCTGAATGCAAAAACAAAAGGGAGAAAAATGGAATTCCCTTAGTAGAAGGTGGATCAAGCTATCTGAGGACATAAAAATAAAAGTTAACTACTAGACTAGTGGGCTTCCACCGCAGCGCAGCAGTAAAACCTCTGCCTGCAACGCAGGAGCCGCAGGAGGCATGGGTTCAATCTCTTGGTCCGAAAGATCCCTGGAGAAGGAAATGGCAGCCCATGCCAGTATTCTTGCCTGGGGAATTCCATGGACAGAGGCGCCTGGTGGGTGACAGTCCATAGCATCTCAAAGAGTCAGACACAACTGAAGCGAGTTAGCACAGCACAGCACTAGACAAAGAGACGTTTCAGTGCAAATGTCCATTGGATTCGGAGATGGCAACTGACAAGCAAATTTATGATGTGTAAAGCAAGAAACAGAAGAAGTGATCAAATGGGAGGAGAGTACAGAATGAGAAAAGAACTTAAATTGAGTTCCATGACCTTAACCTTAAAAAGGAGAGAATGTCACAAAGGAAGCAGAGATAGAGTAGCCGTAAGTTAACAGGACAAGAGAGAATGGTGAGAAGACAGATGCAAAGGCTGCAACCACTTAAGAGGCAATGCATTCATGAACATGTAGATGGAAAGTGCCTCCTACTTGGGAAAAGAGATAACACTGACCTTTTAGTGAGAGCTTGCTTGGTAGAATTAATCAGTAGAAACCATAGTGGACAAGATGAAAGGATGAAGAAGAGAAGGTAATGATAATATAGAACATGGCTTTCAGATATTTGCTGTCTGAATTGGAGGAGACAATAGGGTGGGGCCTAAAGTAGAAGGTGATTTTTTTTCTTTTTGCTCTGCAGTGTTTTCCCTTTTTGAAATACTTTGCTTATGAAGGGATTTCATGGATTTGATATATAGACAACTCATATCAGTGTTCAAGATCGGATTTACTTTAAATAACGAGATTCAGTCACATACAATGGTAATGTATCATTATTTTGATTAATTGGATGTTGAAAGTCCCTGATGCTGGGAAAGATTGAAGGCAGGAGGAGAAGGGGATGACAGAGGATAAGATGGTTGGATGGCATCACCGACACAATGGACATGGGTTTGGGTGGACTCTGGGAGTTGGTGATGGACAGGGAGGCCTGGCATGCTGGGGTTCATGGAGTCACAGAGAGTCAAACATGACTGAGCAATTGAACTGAACTGAATGTCAGGAAGCTGCTCCGTGGTTGAAAGCATTCACTACATGGGAAATAGATGGAACTGACCTTAGTGAGAGCTGTTGTGGAGGAATCAATCAGCAGGAACCATACTGGAGTAGGTGGAAGATTAATAACAAACGAAGTCCCCTGGACATTTACTCACCTGGGGATTCACTTCACTTCTTTTACTCTCATCCAAGTCAGATTTGCATTAGTTTTTCTTTTGCCTCAGTGTATCCGATACAATGATGGCTTTCCAAGAAAGCTGAATGGAGAAGAAAATCAATGATGGGTTGAACATTATGAAAAATTATGGTACAGACCCTTTATGTTCCCATTTTTACTTTCCTACTAGGCTACTAACCTCAAGGTGATACAGAAAGTAATTCAGAAGTAGCAAGGACATCCTGCCCAGAAAATACAAAATGAAAAAGAACATAAAATCACATAGACTCTGAAATCAGGAAAGCATGAGGCTGATTTTACCTAGCATCACAGACACTACAGCTCCACTGTGAGATGAAAATGATGATCCAAGAGGCTCAACAGAAATGTACTCAATCAGCTAATGATGCTTAATAACTACTTCTATTACAGCTCTGATATAAGGTGAATAGAAGTTATGATGGGAGGTATGATGGAAAAATCTAAGAATACTCATTGTGAATAACTTTTGGATTAATTATGAACTCTGTGCTAATAGAATGGTGAACAAGAGATATACCTTTCTCCTTTGGTGGTTACTTGTTAAATGTGTCTAATAAATCTATTTTCAAGAAGACCAATGTAGAAGGGTAAGTCAGAGGGACTGGTATAAAAAAATAAACAAGGCAGAAACAGAAACAGAACTAGAAGTAAACACAGCCAAACTCCTTGCAAGATAAATGTAACTCCTTACCCTAAATTTACTTCTTTTCCTTTATCCTGTCCATCATATTCAACGTACGACAGAAACTCGCTATACTAAAAGGGGAGAAATACAACTTGAAGAGACAGAGAATATATCATAACTAGACTCAGATACAGTCGATATTTAGGAATTATCAGACCAGCAGTCAATTAACAGTGACTAAAGTGCTAAGGCTCTAATGTATTCACCTACTTATCCCTGCACTTTATCTCAGTCATATTATGTATGGTATTTAAAATTTTCGTTCATATAATATCATGTTCAACTTTATAATGTATTCAAATATAATAAAGGATGCTTAACTTTATCATCTCTCAAATTATTTTCTTGTTTAATTTATGAAACTCTTCCTCAGGAGAGATCTTGGAGCTGTTATACTTAGAAATAGCCTAAATTTGCAAAACAAAATGAAAAATGGATGATAGTTTCTACTCATTATTCACTTTGAGGTGAGGTGAAGTCGCTCAGTCGTGTCCGACTCTTTGCGACCCTGTGGACTGTAACCTACTAGGCTTCTCTGTCCATGGGATTCTCCAGGCAAGAATACTGGAGTGGATTGCCATTTCCTTCTCCAGGGGATCTTCCCGACCCAGGGATCGAACCCAGGTCTCCCACATTGGAGGCAGACGCTTTAACCTCTGAGCCACCAGGGAAGCCCATTATTCACTTTAGTAGGTTATATTTTAAAATCTTATATTTCTATATTACTTCTCTGGTGGCTCAGTGTTAAAGAATCCTCCTACTAATGCAAGAGATGCAGAAGATGTGAGCTGAATCCCTAGCTCGGGAAGATCCCCTGGAGAGTGAAATGGCACCCCACTCCAGCATGCTTGCCTGGGAAACCCCATGGACAGGGGAGCCTGGTGGGCTACAGTCCATGGGGTCACAGAGTCGGACACAACTTAGTGACTAAACGTTTCTATATCAGATATATGATAGCTCTGAGAATACAGAGGTGAAAAAAGCAAACGTAAAACCTCTTCTTCTGAAGATTTCTGTTTGGAAAATAAAGATTTAAAAACTGTAATCATGCTTAATTATTTCATTTAAATGTCCTGTTACAATGAGAGCTAGACAAAAGGAGAGTCTCTCACAGGAATCTGGCTGAGAACTCTCGAGAAGGGGAGAAAGCAGGTGTAGTCTATGAAGTGGCCAAGAAACACCTAAAGACAGATTTCCCATTGGTAGAAGCTTATGTGGATGTTGTGCCTTAGGAGAAGGGTATAGAAGGAGAAAATGACCTAAAGCTTATAAGGACCTTTCATTTTGAAGGCTGAGAAAGTTAAGGAGAGTCTGCAAAGGGCCCAGAGGTGGAACAACCAGGGCAATTGGGAGCTACCCAGGAGAAATGATCTTCCCAAAGCATCAAAGAAGAAAGCAAAGGATTGAGAATCACACAGGCTGAAAGTTAAAGAATGATTTCTATGTTATATAAGATCCTGCATCGAGTCTAGACTCTGTCAGGACATACAGATAATCACAGGAAATCATTGAACTTCCCTAAGCATCAGTCTCCTCAAATATAGAGTAAGTGAAAATGTTTCCAGAGTTGTTTTGAGTGCCAGATAAACCAGAACATTCAAGAACACTTAGCCGAGTATGACCCACTGAGTGACGGCTAAACAGGTAGCGCCTATTTTATTGTCTTTTTTCATATAAATCTAAATGGCGATGATGAACTCTCCTACCATCTCTCTGTAACTGGCTGCAAACAAATCTAAGAAAAGAATAGGGGAAAGTGTCCCATCAATTATTATGTAATTATATACATAATAATATACATATACACCATATGAAAACATGTTATAAAGTATACTCAGTTCAGTTCAATCTCTCAGTCGTGTCCAACTCTTTGTGGCCCCATGGACTGCAGCACGCCAGGCTTTCCTGTCCATCACCAACTCCCGGAGCTTGCTCACACTCATGTCCATCAAGCTGGTGATGCCATCCAACCATCTCATCCTCTGTCCCCCAAGCAATTGAAAGATTGCTTTCAATCTTTCCCAGCATCAGGCTCTTTTCCAATAAGTCAGTTCTTCACATCAGGTGGCCAGCATATTGGAGTTTCAGCTTCAGCATCAGTCCTTCCAATGAACACTCAGGACTGATCTCCTTTAGGATGGACTGGTTGGATCTCCTTGCAGTCCAAGGGACTCTCAAGAGTCTAATTCAACACCATAGTTCAAAAGCATCAATTCTTCAGTGCTCAGCTTTCTTTATAGTCCAACTCTCACATCCATACATGACCACTGGAAAAACCTAAGCCTTGACTAGACGGACCTTTGTTGACAAAGTAATGTCTCTGTNGCTTTCTTTATAGTCCATCTCTCACATCCATACATGACTACTGGAAAAACCATAGCTTTGACTAGACAGATCTTTGTTGGCAAAGTAATGTCTCTGCTTTTTAATATGCTGTCTAAGTTGGTCATCGGAGAAGGCAATGGCACCCCACTCCAGTACTCTTGCCTGGAAAATCCCATGGATGGAGGAGCCTGGCGGGCTGCAGTCCATGGGATTGCTGAGAGTCGGGGACGACTGAGCGACTTCACTTTCCCTTTTCACTTTCATTTATTGGAGAAAGAAATGGCAACCCACTCCAGTATTCTTGCCTGGAGAATCCCAGGGACAGAGGAGCCTGGTGGGCTGCCATCTATGGGGTCACACAGAGTCGGACACGACTGAAGCGACTTAGCAGTAGCAGCAGGTTGGTCATAGTTTTTCTTCCAAGGAGCAAGTGTCTTTTAATTTCATGGTTGCACTCATTATCTGCAGTGATTTTGGAGCCCCCCAAAATAAAGTCTCTCACTGTTTCCATTGTTTCCCCATCTAGTTGCCATGAAGCAATGGGACCATATGTCATAATCTTAGTTTTCTGAATGTTGAGCTTTAAGCCAACTTTTTCACTCTCCTCTTTCAGTTTCATCAAGAGTCTCTTTAGTTCTTCTTCACTTTCTGCCATAAGGGTAGTGTCACCTGCATATCTGAGGTTATTGATTAAAGTATACTACGTACATAATATATCACACACCTGCTGATTCTGATACATAGTATAATTCTGCCTTCCTCTCTGCACTATCCTTGATCTCATTGTTTCAATCAAATATCACAATCATTCACTTCCTCCCAGTGTAGAAATCCCCCGTGTGCTCTCCTCATTCACTCTGCATGAAGGCGTCCTCTCCATTCATACAGCTGTGTCCTTCTCTATTACAGTTTCTGGTTGTCAATTTCCCCTTATGGCTGCAAACCACCAACTAAAAGCAGAAGCTGAGTGAAAGTTCTAGGTTTGTCAGACACTCTCCTATGACTTCACCCACTTGGCTGGCCAGTCACCGCAGGTCCAGATTGTCCAGCCTCTCAGAGAAACACAGAAAACAGAGGGAACCCCACCCCACAGTGAACAATGGTGGAGACACCAGGGGCTCCTCTGAGCCTCTACCTGGCTCTTCCACATGCTGACTGCACTAGGAGGAGCTCACCTGGTTCAAGATTCTCACTTACTCAAAAAGCCCAAAGCCCAGGAAACATGGAGCCGAAACTCAGCAGCAGCTTCAGAACTTGGAAGGAGAACAGAGAAGTTTTAAAGTGTTCGTGGAGCAGCAGCAGGTCCTCAGGACATGGAACCACACAGATGAGCTGCACTGAGGCAAGCATTTCTCCAGAACATTGTTTTTCAGAGAATGGAGAAGACTGAAGCGGATGCTGAGAGCAGAGACAGAGCACACGGGCCTGGCCACCAGCTGTGTCCCCAGCACGGGAGACACTCACCCCACAGCAGCCTGCAGAGTCCTGGAAGAGGCAACTGTCACTCCCATCACAGCTGCAGACTTGTTTCTTCCTTAGGAATGATAGCTTACAGTGAATGATGTTGGATTCATCATCTCTGAAAAAGAAGATTTAGCTTCAGGACCAGGGACCAGGCTTGATCACTCACAAACTTTTGTATAGCAAAGTTTTACTAAAGTATGAAAAATAGACAGGGAAAACTTCTGACATAGACATCAGAAGGGGGACGGAGAGTGCCCCCATTGCTAGTGTTAGCAAGAGAGTTATATACTTTTTTAATTGGTTATTACAATAAATCAAAATAAGGTCTCAAGGTTGTAAAGATCTTACTAGACCCACTCCAACAATATACATTTTAAGATAACAGGATTAGTCAGAAGGTTTTCAGGAAGGAGAAACATGTCCTCAAGTAGGATACATTATTGTTATATAATCCTTACTAAGGAACAGGGAGGCCTGGCGTGCTGCGATTCATGGGGTCGCAAAGAGTCGGACACGACTGAGTGACTGAACTGAAGTGAACTGAAGGAACATAGAAAAAAAAGTTTGTCCTTTTCTCCTTGAGAATTCCAGACCCATACCTCTTCCTTGACAGCCCCAGACACCTTTAGCCTCCTTGAGGACCCCAGACTTCTTATCAACCTGCCTAGGATTTGACTCTCTCAGGACCCAGCAAGTTATCACAGAGCAGGACAAGGTGTTCCTGGGGATAATGCAATCCAAGGAAGTTCTTAAAATTCCATCATGTCTTTGCCTCTTTGAAAGACAAAAAATAAAAATAAAACAAGTTTGATAGAAGAGACAAGGGCTGGGCTTTTAATACATTTAGTGCAGATGGTGATGGTAACCATGAAATTAAAAAATGTTTGATCTTGGAAGAAAAGCTATGACCAACCTATTAAAAAGCAGACAACATATTAAAAAGCAGAGACATTACTTTGCCAACAAAGGTCCATATGGTCAAAGCTGTGACTTTTCCAGTAGTCATTTATGAATGTGAGAGTTGGACTATAAAGAAAACTGAGCACCAGAGAATGGATGATTTTGAACTGTAGTGTTAGAGAAGGCTCTTGAGAGTCCCTTGGACTGCAAGCAGATCCAACCAGTCCATCCTTAAGGAAATCAGTCCTGAATAGTCATTGGAGGGACTGTTGCTGAAGCTGAAACTCCAATACTTTGTCCACCTGATGTAAAGAACTGACTCACTGGAAAAGACTCTGATGCTGGGAAAATTGAGGGTAGGAGGAGAAGGGGACGACAGAGGATGAGATGGTTGGATGGCATCACCAACTGGATGGACATGAGTTTGAGTAGGCTCCAGAAGGTGGTGATGGACAGGGAAGCCTGGCGTGCTGCAGTCTGTGGAGTCGCAAAGAGTCAGACATGACTGAGTGACTGAGCTGAACTGAAATGAACCACTGGGACAGAGCCTTCCTAGCAGGATATATATCAGTAAAGTGCACATTGTGTGTGTATGCTCTTTCACTTAGTCGTGTCCGACTCCTTGTGACTCTATGGACTGTAGCCCGCCAGGCTCCTCTGTCCATGGGGTTCTCTAGCAAGAATGCTGGAGTGGGTTGCTATGCCCTCCTCCAGGGGATCCTCCCGACACAAGAGATCGAACCTGTGTCTCCTGCATTGCAAGCAGATTCTTTACCACTAAGCTAGTGGGGAAACCCATCATGCACACTGGAAGACCTCAATTTCTAAAAGCAATAAAGATCTTTGCGGAAATTTATTTTTAATGTAGGCAGTTTAGAAAGAGGACATTGATGGATCAATCATCTTTCTTTCTTTCCAGTTGGTACAAACAGCACTGAGTAGGAATGTTTAAAGTCAGAGGGACATTTAAAGTACATTTAGAGGTTTAGAAACCTTCCTGAGGAATAAGGCCTTAAAATAAGCAAAAACCATTCCTATATTACAGCTAAAATTATCACTAACAAGTGACTTCTTAAATAATATTTTTTATTTCAATCCTACAGTATTATTTTATGATGTTTAATAGATTGAGGCTAGAAATTTAAATAAACACAACCATGCAAGGCTGTGAGGCTGACTTTGGAGTTCATTTCAGAACCTCCCTGCTAAGGAGCCCGTCAAAACCTTCCCTGCTTCTGTTCAGGAATTGTGTATGTTCTTCCATCTTGGTCATGCATGAGGCCTCTTCAGGGCCCACATCATAACTAGTAGCTGGAAAAATAAAGAGCAGAGGGTCTTCACTAGACTCAGTGGACCACAGGATGACCCGTCTGGACTAGACGTGGGAAATGGAAGAGAATGAGAATGAGAGCAGCAGGCTGACCGAGGGGCTTCCCTCATAGCTCAGTTGGTAAAGAATCTGCCTTCAATGCAAGAGACCCAGTTTGATTCCTGGGTTGGGAAGACCTGCTGGAGAAGGAATAGGCTACCCATTCCAGTATTTTTTGGTGTCCCTTGTGGCTCAGCTGGTAAAGAGTCTGCCTTCAATGCAGGAGACCTGGTTCAATCCCTGGGTTGGGAAGATCCCTTGGAGGAGAGAATGGCTACCCACTCCAGTATTCTGGCCTGGAGAATTCCATGGACTGTATAGTCCATGGGGTCACAAAGAGTCAGACACAACTGAGTCTTTACTATTCAGACCTGAGGAGGTCTCCTGGGAAATCAGTGAAGTCATTCTCAACTGAAAACAAAACAAAACATTGTGAGAGCTGCGAGTTCAGTTTTGGGGAGGACAGGCTGCAGGTTATAGTATCTCATCAGCTCTCAGGAACTGCTCCAAGGAGCTCAGGGGAGGTCCGTATATGTGATTGTGGTGAAGAGGTAACATGAAGACACCTCACATCTTGGTAGAAGGTGGATTTGAGTCAGGATAACAAATGTCTCTATGAATGAGTTTAGTGCTTTTTTATGTATACGTTGCAAAAAAGTTAGCTTCATAAAACTTTCTCCAGAAATGATCTAAGTATCTTAAGGCCTGTTCTGCTAATTTTCCCAGAGCACAGAGTGTCTCATTCCTGATTTCCAACCTGAACCTCTATCGGGGCGAACTGGAGATCAGGGACTGCAGTGGCTAGTGACTTCATTCATGTAGAACAAGATGGTGAATGACATTTTAGTCGTCATCCTGAAGGAGAAATGTCGGAGCTCATGTGGCAAGAAATTGTTAGGTAATTTTTCTCTGTTCATAAACTCATGAGAAATGTTAAGGGTGTAAAATACATAGACTATAGGGTTTACTTCTTGTACAGTTAATAAAGTTAATTTACTATATTTCGTTGAAGAAATCACTTATAAAATCTCAGACTTTGTGCCTCAAGTTTTGTGGGATCTTGGTTTCCTATCAGGAGTTGAACTCAGACCTCAGAAGTGAAAAAGTGCTGGATCCTGACCACTAGACCACTAGATTAGAAAACTAATGCTTTTTTTGTTTGTTTTGTTTTGTTCAATTGGCAGAAAAATCTATACTTTTCTAAGTATTTATTAGTCTATTTTTGATTAAAACTTAATGTCAATTCTGTTGACTCAGATCCCATTCCGAATTGCCTTACAAAACCATAGAATGTAAGCCTTTGGCATCTGAAATGGATTACAGGTCCTTCATCACCTCACTCTCCTCCATCTACCTATTTCATTGGTTCCTAAATATCATGTTAATATCATTTAAATGGGCTTGTTCAGACAAATCATTGTAAAGCTCCTAAAATGTGCCTTTGTACCTTTGGTACACTGGGAAGAGTTCAGTGGTTCATATTTATATTTCTCTCCAGCTGATAAGTGGGTATGATCCCAGCAGGGTTAATGACAGGATTGATGTAATATTTTAAAGACCTTAGAAACTGCCTAGTCTGCTAGTAGCAAGCAATAAAATTCAATTACTTTTTAACATCATGATTACTACTACCTGGGGATTAACATAAGTATATTTGGAATCATTTGATTCCCTTCTTTTTAATTCTAGTTTTTGCAAAGCATCTTCTCACTGTCTAAGTGGATTTATCATCCGAGACAGATGCTCAGCAAGGCTGGTGTCCATGATCCTGCCAGACAGGGTTAACGTTGCATCAACTGGGGTTCTAGTTGCCTGTCTCTTGTAATCATGTAGGTGTGACTTCTTCCTTGTCTCCTGAAACTGATCCTACATGGATTAAAAGAAAGAAAAATGATGTAGCTGATCTTGAAAAGCAAAGAGCAGTCAACTGACCCAGGACTTGACCTTCGCTGAACTTCTGTCAGAAGCAGCCATGTCCCAGCCTCTCTGTTCGTCATACTGACCCCATCCTTCCCCTCTGCCACAGCACTGAAGTTTGCTAACTCAGAATATGTCATTGTGTCAGAATACTTCCTTTCTATAATATTCATGACATTGAGACTTACACTTGTTTACTTTTTGCCCACAAAAAACATCTCACATTTTACATTCTAGGAAAAGCTTCAAGGGGAAACAAGAAATCTAAAGTCTTGAAGGTGATAGAGATACAGCCCCTCTGCCTGTCTTTACTTCCCTTTATTGTTCTTATCTCATCATGAATTAGAACTAGAGCAGGAGCAGCAGCACAAATCTAGTGCAGTGAGTCAGTAAATGAAAATGCGTATATAAAGTTTAAATGAAAAATTACACTCAAGTAAAAGAAAGAAGGCTGTTTCTCCTAATCTAGTAGCCTGATCCTCAGACCCTGCATTGTCAGAGATGAGACAGAGGGACAGAGATGCCCAGTGAAACTTAGAAACTCACATCAATTCTGACGTAAGACAAAGATCTTTCTCATTTGATTGAAAAACATCCATTTGGATGGGTACATTTGAAGCCATTGGGAGATAGACAAAATAGTAGTTTAGATTGATGACATTTTCTTTGACCATATTCAGAATACATAAATGAAAATCAAAAAAGGAAGTAAAAGTGCATAGAAATGATTAGAAAATGAAAACTACCATGTTCCCTATTTAATGGCCTTGCTTAGAAAGCATGGCATCAGAGAACCTACCTCAAGGTTCACCCAGACGCCACCTCAGCCAGCCCAGCAGCAGCTGCATCTTCCCATGGCCTTCGTGCTCTCTCTACTGATGGCCCTGGTGCTGGTCAGCTACGGCCCGGGAGGATCCCTGGGCTGTGACCTGTCTCAGAACCACGTGCTTGTTGGCAGGAAGAACCTCAGGCTCCTGGGCCAAATGAGCAGACTCTCCCCTCGCTTCTGTCTGCAGGACAGAAAAGACTTCACTTTCCCCCAGGAGATGGTGGAGGGCGGCCAGCTCCAGGAGGCCCAGGCCTTCTCTGTGCTCCACGAGATGCTCCAGCAGAGCTTCAACCTCTTCCACACAGAGCGCTCCCCTGCTGCCTGGGACACCACCCTCCTGGAGCAGCTCCGCACCGGACTCCACCAGCAGCTGGACGACTGGACGCCTGCCTGGGGCAGGTGACGGGAGAGGAAGACTCTGCCCTGGGAAGGACAGGCCCCACCCTGGCCGTGAAGAGGTACTTCCAGGGCATCCATGTCTACCTGCAAGAGAAGGGATACAGCGACTGCGCCTGGGAAACGGTCAGAGTGGAAATCATGAGATCCTTGTCTTCATCAGCCAACCTGCAAGAAAGGTTAAGAATGATGGATGGAGACCTGAGCTCACCTTGACATGACTCTCACTGACTAAGATGCCACATCATCTTTGCACACTCACCTCACACTGGTCATTTCAGAGACTCTGATTTCTGCTTTAGCCACAAAATTTCCTGAATTACTTCAGCCGATACTTTGTCAGTAGTAAATGAATATATGTACATTTTTTTGGCTGCCAGTGCATCAGTCCCGAAGCGAAGACTCTCCTGATGTTATTGTTTGTTTGCTTATTTATTTTGTTATATTTATTCTTTTATCTCCTCATATTTATTTTTCCATATAAAATATTTTTGTTTACATTGTATTAAAATTTAGCAAATACATTCTCATTTATTTCATTAAATTTGTAATTTGTTTTATTTATTAAATATTATCAAGGTGAACTTCTTGAGTTTTTTGTTGTTTTTTGTTTAGTTGCTAAGTAAAGTGTGACTCTTTTGTGACCCCATAAACTATAGCCCAGGCTCCTCTGGCCATAGGATTCTCCAGGCAAGATTACTCTGCTGCTACTGCTGCGAAGTCGCTTCAGTCGTGTCCGACCCTGTGTGACCCCATAGACGGCAGCCCACCAGGCTCCCCCGTCCCTGGGATTCTCCAGGCAAGAACACTGGAGTGGGTTGCCATTTCCTTCTCCAATGCGTGAAAGTGAAAAAGATTACTCTAGTATGTTGCAATTTCCTTCTCCAGGAGATCTTCCCCAACCAAGGATGGAATCTGGAATCTGCATTTCAGGCAGATTCTTTACTGTCTGAGCCACTAGAGAAGACCCTTGGTTGAAAGAAATGAGAGAAAAAGGGATTTTGTAAACTGAAATTAATTATTTATGATAGTTACTGGGTCATAGGTTAGTCAAATATGGCATTTGTGCAATGAAGTAAGATAAACTAGGAAGCAGTTTTCAAAACATTACTGATGATTTTGCTTTCACGGAAGCCAAGAACCTAAAGTTTCGTTTGGTCATAAAATATATTAAATTGATATTTTAGACTTACTTATATATTTTAAGTTATTTATAATTACTTATAAATTATAAGAATCCGCCTGCAATATAGGAGACCCTGGTTAGATTACTGGGCCAGGAAGATCCCTTGCAGAAGGGACAGGCTATCTACTCCAGTGTTCTTGGGCTTCCCTAATGGCTCATCTGGTAAAGAAGCTCCCTGCAATGTGAGAGACCTGGGTTCGATCCCTGAGTTGGGAAGATCCCCTGGAGAAGGGAATGCCTACCCACTCTAGTATTCTGGCCTGGAGAATTCCATGGACTGTATAATCCACAGGGTCTCAAAGAGTCAGACATAACAACTTTCACTATAAATTCTGAAATATTTTTAACCAATTAACATTGCAAGAGAAGTTAGCCATTTATATTAATATTAAATGAAATACTTTTCCCTTTAAGTCTCAGTCTTGTCCGCAAGTCTTCCCACTGGAGGGTCCGAATATCTCGTAGATTCCTGTCCAGACTTCAGGTGCCTTTCCCATTCCCTGAATCCCTGAAAGAATTAGTCTTTCTCCCCAGAAACAAAATTTGAAAATACTTCACAACATGCTCTGATTTCCAGCCATCAATCGCAGCATAAACGAGCACCGGTGTAAACCGCTCTGGCCAAAATCTCCTCCTAGGAAGGGGAGGGTGGACATGGGGGCAGGTGCAGAAATCTAAGAATCTGAGCAAAGTAGCATTAAAGCTCCCCTGGGCAGTGGGACAGAAAAGGAAGCTTCCTCACTGCTCCCGCGGCCCCACGGGCTCTCTGGGCTATGGCGGCGCCTCGCCGGGGTCAAGGCTCTTGACGGGGACTCCTGGGTTCTCCCCTGGATTCTGCGCGGGAGTTCGCGGCGCTGGACTGGGAGGCGCGTCCGGTCCATTACTGAGAGTTCAGGTGCACATCCCGGCCGCTGGGGCGCAGCGAAGGGAGCTTGGAGGACTTAGCTTAGTGCAGGACCTGAGCTGTTTCACTGAGACCCAGATGAAGTGCTGAATTTCTGAAACGCTGGTTTTCCTGCTGATGGCAACCGGGATACTCTGCTCCATCCCTAACATTTCACCATATATTCATGTAATTTGGTAGCATTAAGTATTTTTAACCTAAATCCACAAGAGCTTTGTCAGCTTGGTGTTTTCTACAGTTGTTCTCACTGTTTAGTTGCTAAATCATATTCAACTCTTTGTGACCCCATGGACTGTAGCCTGCCAGGCTTCTCTGTATGGGATTTCCCAGACAAGAATACAGGAGTGCCTTGCCATTTCCTCCTCCAGAGGACCTTCCCAATCCAGGGGTCTAACACACCTCTCTTGCATGGACACGTAGATTTTTTAATCCATTGAAAGATTCTTTCCCATGAGGGAAGCTTGTTTTCTACAGAAGCTCACTGAAATGTTTGTAATCCAATCTCTTGCAATGGCTATAATTCTCAAGCATCTTATCTATCATGCATCTCAAGTTTATGGTGATGGTTAATTGAGCAATCTATATGAATCATCTTGGACAGTTAAATATGATTATTTTATAATTATTAGAAATATTAATTTTGTCAGTCACATTTAGACTCTCAGAAAGAATTACCAGTTGATAATTTCAATTTGCTTATTACACAAAATAATCAGGATACTTTGCCAATTGCTCAATTCATCTAGAAATTTGGAGGTAGATGATAAACTAATGAAAATATAGAGTACTGTAACAGCAAGGTAAGGAAAACAAAGGCACTACGTGTGTTAGTGAAATAGGAAAATAAGCGATGGTTCAATACACACAATTTGCACAGGTGTTTATGTAACGGATGGGGAGGTGGAGTTTGGAATTTGACATAATAGGTTTTGAAACCTGGACTTGCCATTTTCTTATTAGATTGTTTTATTCAAATCAAGTCTTAGCAGGTGGCTCCTGGAAATGAGAATATTTATAACTCAGGTTAAACTATGTTGGAAGGATTAAGTGTCCCTTTTAAGGGCTAAGGAATTTGTAGTTGCTGTTAACGTCATTTTTTAAGATTGAAAGTCTATGGACTTTGTTTGGCAAGATCTTGGTAATCATGTTCACAGTAGCATTGTAACATTTAATTAGTAATTCAGGATGAATGAGCCATAATAAGGGATGACAGCATCAAGGAATGTGTTCAGTTCAGTTCAGTCGCTCAGTCATGTCTGACTCATTGTGACCCCATGAATCGCAGCATGCCAGGCCTCCCTCCTGTCCATCAGCAATTCCTGTTCACTCAAACTCATGTGCATGGAGTCGGTGATGCCATCCAGTCATCTCATCATCTGTCGTCCCTTCTCCTCCTGCCCCCAATCCCTCCCAGCATCGGTCGTTTCCAATGAGTCAACTCTTCTCATGAGGTGGCCAAAGTATTGGAGTTTCAGCCTCAGCATCAGTCCTTCCAATGAACACCCAGGACTGATCTCCTTTAGGATGGACTGGTTGGATCTCCTTGTAGTCCAAGGGACTCTCAAGAGTCTTCTCCAGCACCATAATTCAAAATGATCAATTCTACTGCACTCAGCCTTCTTTATGGTCCAACTCTCACATCCATACAAGACCATTGGCAATACCATAGCTTTGACTATACAGACGTTTGTTGTCAGAGTGATGTTTACTCTTTTTCACATGCTGTCTAGTTCTGTCATAGCTTTTCTTCCAAGGAGCAAGTGTCTTTCAATTTTGTAGCTGCAGTCAATGTCCGCAGTGAGTTTGGAGATCAAGAAAAGAAAATTTGTCACTGTTTCCACTCTTTCCCCATCTATTTGCCATAGATGTCAGAGGCTTAGGTTTTTTGATGTTGAGTATTATGCCAGCTTTTTCAGTCTCCTCTTTCACTCTCATCAAGAGGCTCTTTAGTTCCTCTTCACTCTCCTCCATTGGATTGGTAACATGGCATTTTATTATTTATTCCTATCAAAGTTGTTAAGAACATCCATAAGTATGTGAAGAGCTAAACAAGAAGAAATGTTGATAAAACTGAGATGAATATTCAGCAGACAGGGAATTAAAACTTGGTTTCTGATATGAAACAAAGTTAAAAATGCCTCAAAATAAATATGAGGAAAATAATCTAAGATTTTCAATGATTTTGAGTTTTGAAAGATTTTTAAGTCTATCTATAATAAGAACATCCATAAGTATGTGAAGAGCTAAACAAGAAGAAATGTTGATAAAACTGAGATGAATATTCAGCAGACAGGGAATTAAAACTTGGTTTCTGATATGAAACAAAGTTAAAAATGCCTCAAAATAAATATGAGGAAAATAATCTAAGATTTTCAATGATTTTGAGTTTTGAAAGATTTTTAAGTCTATCTATAATGTTGTATTGGAGAAGGAAATGGCACCCCACTCCAGTACTCTTGCCTGGAAAATCCCATGGACGGAGGAGCCTGGCAGGCTGCAGTCCAGGGGGTCGCCAAGAGTCGGACACGACTGAGTGACTTCACTTTCACTTTTCACTTTCATGCATTGGAGAAGGAAATGGCAACCCACTCCAGTGTTCTTGCCTGGAGAATCCCAGGGACAGCCTGGCAGGCTGCAGTCCAGGGGGTCGCCAAGAGTCGGACACGACTGAGTGACTTCACTTTCACTTTTCACTTTCATGCATTGGAGAAGGAAATGGCAACCCACTCCAGTGTTCTTGCCTGGAGAATCCCAGGGACGGGGAGCCTGGTAGGCTGCCATCTATGGGGTCGCAGAGTCGGACATGACTGAAGCGACTTAGCAGCAGCAGCATACTGTTGTATTATTATAATTTTTATATGAATTTCATATGAATATTCAATGTGGTACATTACTATTTATATAAGTAAATATCCTCAATCAAAAGTCATTCTTCAAACTCATTCATAACGTTAAATAAAACTCCTTTTATTTAACAACAGCTTTTGCATTTATTGTACAACTTTCATTTTATGGCATTGTTAACCCTAGGGTGAATACAACAAGTAAGCTTTGTACTTTCTTTTTCCATGTATAAAGATATGCATGGAGTACAAAGATCCACAGCATAACTGTGTTGTCAAAATTTCATGGTGGGGGTAATTAGAAAAAAAAAAATCTCAGAAGACTCTGTCAATAGGGGAAGGGGGGGCAATAGTGAAAACAACGTTTGTGAAATGCTGTCCTAACCCATTTGAAGAGTGCAAATTGAAAAGCAAAAACAAAAGTAGAAAATAAGAGGGAACTTTCAGAAAATGGAAACCATTGGCTCCTATTTAAGACACAGGCCTGAAGGAAGGTCTTCAGAGAACAAAGAGAGCAGGTTCACTGAGTCACCCAGAGTCACTCTCTATCTGCAAGAGAAGGGACACAGCCCTTGTGCCTGGGAGGTTGTCAGAGCAGAAGTCATGAGAGCCTTGTCTTCCTCAACAAACTTGCAGGAGAGATTCAGGAGCAAGGACTGACACACACCTGGTTCAGCACGGAAATGATTCTCACGGAACAACAGACCACGCTTCCTCCTGCGCTGCCACGTCAAGGACTCTCATTTCTGCTGTCATCCTGCCCTGAGTTGAATCAATTTATCAAATGATTTCAGGTATATTAAGCGACATCATGATCTACTCTACAGGCACTAGTCCATCGCAGATACTCAAGCCGATCCATCTACTTATTTATTTATTTGGACATTTATCTAATTTCATATTTATTTACCTATATATAAAGAATTAAATTATTTTGTTCATATAATTATGTATGCATATTTAAGGGAAAAATATGTTTTGTATTTAGTCAATTTATGAGTTTTCTTCATTCGCTAAACCTTACTATAAAAAACTTCCTCTGTTTTTCTTTAAAAAAGAAACACCAAGACTGAATATGCAACTTGATTAAAGAATGCATTTTACAATTCCTTCACCCATCTTTATGATTAGCAAATTACAAGTAAAAACATACTTTCTCTAGCGAGGTGGTGTGTTGCTCTCAGGACCTAGACGTGAGCATCATTAATCCAATCATTTTTGTAACTTTGATTTTTTTAATGGAAAGTAACCTAAAAACAATAATGAGTTAATTTATAATAAAATATTAACTGTTTTGAAAATAGTATAATTAGTAGTAGAAATGACTGTCAATTAGCTTGAATGCTACAATGAGAGGGAGAAAAGTGGAATTCCCCTAGTAGGAGGTGGATCAAACTGTGAGAGGATGTAAAAATAAAAGTTAACTACTTTTATTTCAGTGCAAATTTCATTTCAGTGCAAATGTTCAATGGATATTGGAGATGGCAATTTACAAGCAATTTCATAAAGCATAAGGTGTAACAGAAGTACTGATAAAGTAGGAGGAGAGTATAGACTGTGAGAGGATGTAAAAATAAAAGTTAACTACTTTTATTTCAGTGCAAATTTCATTTCAGTGCAAATGTTCAATGGATATTGGAGATGGCAATTTACAAGCAATTTCATAAAGCATAAGGTGTAACAGAAGTACTGATAAAGTAGGAGGAGAGTATAGAATGAGAAAAGGAGTTAAAATTGAGTGCCATAAAAAAAAAAAAAACAGAAACAAAACAACAACAAAAAAAATCGAGTGCCATGACCTCAGTCTTAAAAGGGAGGGAATGCCACAAAGGAAGCAGAGATGGAAAGGCCCTATGTTAACTGCACAAGAGAGAATGGTGAGAAGACAGAGATGCAAAGGCGGCAACCACTTAAGACTCAATGCATTCATGAGCATGTAGATGGAAAGTGCTTCCTACTTGGAAGAGAGATGGCATGGGCCACCTTAATAAGAGCTTGCTTGGTAGAATTAATCAACAGACACCATACTGCCCAAAGTGGAAGGGTGGAGAAGAGAAGGTAATAGTAATATGTATAGAAAATGGTTTTGAGATATTTACTGTCTCATTTGAGGAGAGAATAGGGTGGAACTTAGAGTGGAAGGTTTTTTTTTTTTTTTATTCCCCTGCTCTGCAGTGTTTTCCCTTTTTGGAATACTTTGCTTATGAAGAGTTGATGGATTTGATGCATTGAAAACACATATCACTGTTTAAGATCTGATTTACTTTAAATCATGAGATTTAGTAACACACAGTGATAAAGTATCATTCTTTTGATTGCGTTATAGAGTGTTGAANGTTTTTTTTTTTTTTTTTTCCCCTGCTCTGCAGTGTTTTCCCTTTTTGGAATACTTTGCTTATGAAGAGAGTTGATGGATTTGATGCATTGAAAACACATATCACTGTTTAAGATCTGATTTACTTTAAATCATGAGATTTAGTAACACACAGTGATAAAGTATCATTCTTTTGATTGCGTTATAGAGTGTTGAATGGCAGGAAGCTGCTCTGTGGTTGAAAGCATTCACTGCACGGAAACAGATGGAACTGACCTTAGTAAGAGCTGATGGGGTGGAATTAACCACCAGAACTATATTGGGTCGCTACTGCTAAGTCACTTCAGTCGTGTCCATCTCTATGCGACCCCATAGACGGCAGCCCACCAGGCTCCGCCGTCCCTGGGATTCTCCAGGCAAGAACACTGGAGTGGGTTGCCATTTCCTTCTCCAATGCATGAAAGTGAAAAGTGAAAGTGAAGTCGCTCAGTCGTGTCCGACTCTTAGCGACCCCATGGACTGCAGCCCACCAGGCTCCTCCGTCCATGGGATTTTCCAGGCAAGAGTACTGGAGTCGGGTGCCATTGCTTCTGGTTACATGTGCTTTAATTTGCTTCCTGGGGGTCCCGGAGGCTGCCCTCCAGGCGGAGGCGCTAGGCTGGGCTCTCCTGCAGCGGGACCCCATGCCAGCCCTGCAGACCCTCGGGAAAGGCCGTGTCCTCCTCCAAGCCACCCGTGCCTTCTACGAGCTCCTCGTAGGTGATCTTCTCGGCGAATGGCCGTGGCCCGAGCAGCTCCACCATGTCGGCCCGCTCCAGCACCTCCTTCTCCAGCAGCCGCCTGCCCACCTTGTCCACCTGCTCACGGCAGCGTGTGAGCAGGTCCAGGGTGCGCGCATGCGCGGAGCCGGTGAGCCGCCGCACCTCCTCGTCTATGAGGGGGGCCGTGGCCTCGCTGAACAGTTCTCCACCAGCGCCTCGCCTGGCCGTGGGAGATCGAAGGACACCTGGCCCAGCTTCTCGCTCATCCCTAACTGCACGATCTGGGCTAGGTGGCATTTAATAAGAAACAAAGTCCCAACGTCACTGTTTCCTCTGGGGATTCTCTTTAGTTCTTTCACTCTCATCATAGTTAGAATGCCATTTGTTGTCCTTTTTCCTCAGTGCTTCCAACACATGACAGCTTTCCAAGAAAGCTGAATGGAGAAGAAAATCAATGATGCATTGAACATTGTGGAAAATCATGGTACAGGCCCTCCCTTTATGTTTCCATTTTTACTTTCTTATTAAGCTACAACCTCAAAATGATACAGAAAGTAATTCAGAAGTAGCAAAACAACCCCTGCCCAGAAAAATACTAAATGAAATAGAACATATAAAATTACAAAGACTCTGAGATCAGGAAAGCATGAGGGCTGATTACCTAGCATCACAGACCCTACAGCTCCACTGTGAGATGAAAATGATGATCCAAGAGGCTCAGTAGAAATGCACTCAGTCAGCTAATGATGCTTATTATCTACATCTCTTAAGAAGGTCAATAAGTGAAGTCAATAGAAGATTCTGATGGGAGGTCTGATGGAAACTCTAAGAATACTCTTTGTGAATTTGGTGCAATTATTATGAACTCTGTGCTCATGACAGAATGGTGAACAAGACATATACCTTTCTCCTATGGTGGTTGCTTGTTAAACACGTCTAATAAATCTGTTTTCAAGAAGACCAATCCAGTACCATAAGCCAGTGTAGTTGATATACAAAATCAAGAGGGCAGAAACAAAGGCAGAACCAGAAGTAAACACAGCCCAACTCCTCCCAAAGTGAATGCTAACGATCACTGTCAAGGCCAGTTTACCTCCGTTTCTTTTGTCCAGTCCATCATCATCAACTTTTAACAGACACTTACCGTACTAAAAGCTGAAGAACGCAGTTTGAGGACACACAGCAAGTATCCCAACTAGTCTCAGATACACTAGAGGTTTAGGAATTATCAGATCCAGAGTCAAAAATAACAGCAATTAAAGTGCAAAGGGCTCTAATGTATTCACCTACTGACCCCTGTACTTTTCCTCAGTCATACTATGTATGGTGTTTAGAATAGTTTTGTTCATATAATGTCATGTTCAAATTTAAAATGTATCAAATATAAGAAAAGATCCTTACCTTTATTGTTTTTCAAATTATTTTCTCCTTTAATTTATGAAACTCTTCTCCAGAAGACAGCTTGGAATCGTTATTCTTCTAAAAAGAAATGGCTTAAATTCACAATGCATACTGAAACACGGATGAAGAATTCTACTCATTACTCACTTCTTTCAGCAGGTTATAACTTAAAACTGCATATTTCTATATCAGATATATGATTTAAAATTGTTTATTTCTATATCAGATATATTTTCAGTTCTGAAAACACAGAGGTGGAAAAACCAAATGCAAAACCTCTTCTTCTGGAGGGTTTCGTTTGGAAGAGAAAGGTTATAATTAATAATTAAGCAGTAATCATGCTTAATCATTTAAGTTTCCTGTTACAATGAGAGCTAGACAAAAGGGGATTCTCCCACCAGAATCTGGTTGAGGCCTCTCGAGAAGGGGAGAAAGCTGATTAGTCTAAAAAGTGCCCAAGAAACACCTAAAGACAGATTTCCCATTTCCCATGGTAGAAGCTTATGTGGATGTTGTGCTTTAGGATTAGAGTGTAGAATGAGAAGATGACCTAAAGCTCATGAGGACCTGCCACTCTGAAGGCTGAGAAAAAGGAGAGGCTGCAAAGGGCCCAGAGGTGGAGCATCCAGTGCACTTTGCAGCCAACCTGGAGAAATGATCTCCCCAAAGCACCGGAGAGGAGCACAAAGGGTTGAGAATCACACAGGTTAAAGTTAAAAAATGATTTCTATGTGGTATGAGATCCTGCATCGAGTCTAGACTCTGTCAGGACATACGGGTAATCAAGGAAATCACTGAACTTCCCTGAGCCTCAGTCTCCTCAAATATGAAGTAAGTGAAAATGTTCCTAGCGTTTGGAGTGTCAGACAAAGCAGAACATTTAAGAGCACTTAGCCAATATCACCCGCTGAGTGAGGGCTGAACAGGTAGTGCCTGTTTTCTTTTCTTTCATACAAATCTGAATGGGAATAATGAATTCTCCTACTCTCCCTCTTTCACTGACTGCAAAACAATAACAACCTAAATAAAAGTATTGGGGGAAGGTGTTTCATCAATTGTATGTAATTATATACATGATAAAATAATAATATATACATGTGTGAAAACAAAGTAATAAAGCATACTACATATATAACAGACCATATACCTATCTGCTGATTCTGATACATGGCACCATTCTGCTTCATCTCTGCTCCCCTGGGTCTCATTGTTACACTCAAATATCACAATCATTCACTTCCTCCCAGTGTTGAAATCCCCAGTGTGCTCTCCTCATTCACTCTGCATGAAGGCGTCCTCTCCATTCATACAGCTGTGTCCTTCTCCATTACACTTTCTGGTTGTCAATTTACTCTTAAGACAGCAAAGCCACCAACCAAAAAGCAGAACCTGAGTTAATGTTCTAGGTCTGTCAGACACTCTCCGAGGACTTTTACCCACTCTGCCTGAAAAGCACTGCAGGTCCAGACTGTCCAGCCTCCCAAAGAAGCACAGTAAATAGAGGGAACTGCACCACAGTGAACAGTGGTGGAGACTCCAGGGGCTCCCCTGTGCCTCTGCCTGGCTCTTCCACGTGCTGATTACACTAGGAGGAGCTTGCCTGGGTCAGGAGTCTCATTTGCTCAAAAAGCCCAAAGTGCAGGAAACTTGGAGCTGAAAGTCAGCAGCAGCTTGAGAACTTGGAAGGAGAACAGAGATGTTTAAAGTGTTCACTGGAGCAGCAGGGGGTCCTCAGGACACAGAACAACGCAGATGAGCTGCACTGAGGCAAGTGCTTCTCCAGAACATTCCTTTTCAGAGACGGAGAAGACTGAAGCGGATGCTGAGAGCAGAGACAGAGCACGAAGGCCTGGCCACCAGCTGTGTCCCCAGCACGGGAGACGCTCACCCCACAGCAGCCTGCAGAGTCCTGGAAGGGGCGACGGTCACTCCCGCCACAGCTGCAGACTTGTGTCTTCCTTAGGACCCAGCAAGTTATCACAGAGCCGGGCAAGAGCTGCCTGGGGACAATGCGAGCCAAGGAAGCTCTTAAATTCCATCATGGTGTCTTTGCATCTCTGAGAGACAAACAAAATCCAACAAGATTGAATGGAAGAGGCACAGGCAGGGCTTTTAATACATTTAGCAACAGGGGGACAGAGCCTTCCTCGCAGGACATATGACAGTAACCTGCACACTGGAAGATCACATTTTCTAAAAGTAGCAACGATTTTTGTGGAAATTCATGTATTTAGTGTGGGCAGTTGGGAAAGAGGACATTGATGGATTGATTCTCTCTCTTCTCTCCAGTTGGTACGTATAGCACTGAGTAGATACTTTTAAAGATAGAGGACATTTAAAGTACATATTAGGTTTGGAACCCTTCCAGAGGATTAGGGCCGTAACACTAGCAAAAACCTTTCCTATATTACTGCTAAAAATACCACTTTGTTAACAAATGATTTCTTAAGTAATATTTTTATTTCAACCCCACAGTATTATTTTTGATGTTTAAAAGACTGAGGCTAGAAATTTAAATAAACACAACCATGGAAGATCAGAAGGCTGACTCTGGAGTTCATTCCAGACCCTCCCTGCTAAGGAGCCCATCAAAACCGGTGCTGCTGTGCTCACCTGGGCAGCACATACGCTAAACCTGCGCTGCTTCTGTCCAGGAAGCCTGTACGCTCTTCCATCTTGGTCACGCATGAGGCCTCTTCAGTGCCCACATCATAGCTAGTAGCTGGAAAAATAAAGAGCAGAGGGTCTCCACTGGACTCAGTGGACCACAGGATGACCCGTCTGGACTGGAGGTGGGAAACAAAAGAGAATGAGAGTGAGAGCAACAGGCTGACCTGAGGAGGTCTCCTGGGAGAGGTCCTTGTCAACTGAAAAACATCCAACAGTGTGAGAGCCAGGAGTTCAGTTTTGGGGAAGACTTCCTGAGAACTACAGGCTGGAAGACAGCCTCTCCTTGAGAACCTGTTCAAGGACGTAGTGGGAGGTCAGCGTATACGTGTTTGTAGTGAAGGGGTTGCATGGCATCAAGCTCACATCTTGGTAGAAGGTGGCTGAGAGTCAGGAGGAACAGATGTCTCTATAAACGATTTCCGTGCTTTTCTAAGTATGAGAAGTTGCAAAAATTGGGTTCAAAAATTTTCTCTGGGAATTATCTAACTCTCTGCTGGCCTGCTGTGTCAATTTTTCCAGCCTCATTCCTGATCTCCCCCCTTAATTCCTATCAGGGTGTATTGGAGGTCAGGGACTGCAGTGGGTATAATGATTTTATTCATGTAGAACAAGATGGCAAATGGCATTTTAGTTGTCATCCTGAAGGAGAAACATCAGAGCTAAAATGGGTAGGTGCTTTTTCTTTGTTCTCAAACTCACTGGAAAAGTAAAGAGTTAAAACGACAAAGATTTCAGGAGTCAGTCAGCTCCTGTAGGTTTAATAACATTCTTTTACTAAATTTCATTGATGAAATAATTCATAAAATCTTAAGAGTTCTTGCTGTGTGGCTTGTGGGATCTCAGTTCCCCAATCAGGGATTGAACCCAGCCTGCAGCAGTGAAAATATAGGATTCTGATGACTAGACCTCTAGGAAACTTTAGGAAATGCTTTCTTTTCCTTCTTCATTTGGCAGACATATCTATTCTATTCTAAGTACACAATAGTGATTTTCTGTTATTGATTAGAACTTAGTTCTGTTCACTCAGACCACACCCGAATCACCCCACAAAACCACAGATAGTACCCTTTGGCGTTTGTAGTGGATTAGGGTCCTCTGTCATCTCACTCTCCTGGATCTACTTATTTTGTTCATTCCTAAATATCATCTTCAATTGAACTCTTGACTTTTTTAATGGGTTCTTTAAGAAAAAAATCATTGCAGACCCACTAAGGTGTTCCCTTGTATCTTTGATACCTTGGGAATAGTTCAGTTGTCAAGATTTATGTTTCTCTCTAGTTGCATGACTGACTATAACCTAATAGTGTTAGTGAGAGGACTGAGTTAAAATTTGAAAGAACTTAGAAAAGTGGCTAGTCCATTAGTAGCAAGCAATAAAATTCAGTTATTATTTTTTAATATCACAATTACTATTATCTAGAATAAGATCAGAATCTTTAAAGTCATCTAATTCCTTTCCTTCTAATTCCAGCTTTCCCAAACATCTTCTCAGTGCCCAGGTGTATTTATCACCTACACAAATGCTCAGCAAAGCTAGATTCCATGATCCTGCCAGAGAGGGTTATTGTTCTAACAATGGGTTCTGCTTGTCAGTCTCTTGTGAACTGGTGGGTGTGTCTTATTCCTTCTTTCCTTATTACTGATCCCATGTGGATTATATGAAAGAAACATCAGATGACTATTATAAAAAGCTGAAAGCAGTCAACAGAGCCAGGGCTTGGCCTTTATTGAGCTTCTGTCGGAAGCAGCTGTGCCCAGCCCTTCCTTGTTCATAGTGGCCTCATGCTTCCCCCCTGCCCAGCCCTGCACCTGGCTGTGCTGCACTGAAGTTTGCTAACTCAGAATACGTCACTGTGGCAAGGGAAAACCACTTCCCTTCTTCCACATTCATGACATTGAAGACTTACACTTGCTTTGTTTTTGTCCGCAAAACACATCTCCAATCGCACTTTCTAGGAAACTGGCAAAGAGAAACAAAATCTAAAGTCTTGAAAGTGATAGAGATGCAGCCCCTATGGTTTTCTTTCCTTTCCTTTATCTCATCATGAATTAGAACTAGATCAGGACCACTGAGACAAATCTTGTCCAGTAAGTCACTAAGTGAATATAGGGTATTAAAAACTAAATGAAATATTACATTCAAGTAAAGGAAAAAAGGGTATTTCTCCTGACTTACTAGCCTGGTCCTCACTGCCATGAATTCTTAGAGGAACAGAGATGCCCATGGAATTCAGCTGGCTTAAGCAACAGTTAGAACTGGACACGGAACAACAGACTGGTTCCAAATAGGAAAAGGAATACGTCAAAGCTGCATATTGTCACTCTGCTTATTTAACTTATATACAGAGTACATCATGAGAAATGCTGGGAGGATGAATCATAAGCTGGAATCAAGATTGCCAGGAGAAATATCAATAACCTCAGATATACAGATGACACAACCCCTATGGCAGAAAGTGAAGAAGAACTAAAGAGCCTCTTGATGAAAGTGAAAGAGGAGAGTGAAAAAGTTGGCTTAAAGCTCAACATTCAGAAAACAAAGATCATGGCATCTGGTCCCACCACTTCATGGCATATAGATGGGGAAACAATGGAAACAGTGGCAGACTTTATTTTGGGGGGCTCCAAAATCACTGCAGATGGTGAGTGCAGCCAAGAAATTAAAAGACACTTGCTTCTTGGAAGAAAAGTTGTGACCAATCTAGACAGCATATTAAAAAGCAGAGACATTATTTTATCAACAAAAGTCTATCTAGTCAAACAAAGCTATGGTTTTTCCAGTAGTCATGTATGGATGTGAGAGTTGGACTATAAAGAAAGTTGAGCACCAAAGAATTGATGCTTTTGAACTGTGGTGTTGGAGAAGACTCTTGAGAGTCCCTTGGACAGCAAGGAGATCCAACCAGTCCATCCTTAAGGAAATCAGTGCTGAATATTCATTGGAAGGACTGATGCTGAAGCTGAAACTTCAATACTTTGGCCACCTGATGTGAAGAACTGACTTATTGGAAAAGACCCTGATGCTGGGAAAGATTGAAGGCAGGAGGAGAGGGGGACAACAGAGGATGAGATGGTTGGATGGCATCACTGACTTTCAATGGACATGAGTCTGAGTAAGCTCCGGGAGCTGGTGATGGACTGGGAAGCCTGGTGTGCTGCTGTCCGTGGGGTTGCAAAGAGTCAGACGCAATTAAGCAGCTGAACTGAACTGAACTGAATGAACAAATAAAGCTCAACCCTCGGCTCTGTGAAATAGCTTCTAATCAGAAACAACATCATCATTGAATCTCCTACCTCAAGCTCAGAAAATTTCAGTAGAACAAGTGCTCAACAGTAAAAGGGTTGAACAATTAAATCTATACTTGGTCAAATAAAAATTATTTGTCTACTAAAGCTAGGGCTTCCCTGGGAGCTCAGATGGCCAAGACTTGTTCTGTGATGCAGGACACCCGGGTTCAATACCTGGGTCCTTTTTATTTTTATTAAGGTTAAGGGAGTGCAGTTGGATTAATTCCTCCACTTACTTGCACAAATACACATTTGCTCTTAGCGTCTGAGGGCTGCTGACACTATGGACACCTGAGGACACGGATGAGGAGAAGAGGAAGTCACCTCAGAGTAACAGGGTCCTTCACACAAACACTGCAGGGGAGAGGGAAGGGGTTCTGGCGATGAATTTTTTTTGCAACAAGTAAACAGGCCCTCCATAGAAAGGAGATTTTCAAGTCCTCAGGATTCTGAGGATTGAGCCTGCTCTCAGGGAGGGTATCCTGCAGGTTTGGAAGCAGACCCTGTCACTCTAGAGAACAGGGTGAGGCTCCATGTCATCTCTCCCTTACGAGGTGCTGCTGGGAAAATACCGTTGTCTTACATTTAGAGTCTCCTCACCCATGTTCCCTGAGAAGAACCAGGATTCTGGTGGAATTCTTGGCTCACTCTGTGGAGGACAACAGGTCTCCAGTAGGAAAATGGAGGAAAGAAAGGGTGATGTCTGTACCAGTCCTGACCTCATGGCCCCCTGAAGCACAACCACAGGGACCTGCAGGAAATTGTTCTAGAAAGAACGGATACATGGAAGAAGATCTTGGACTCGTAATAATCAGCCTCTTCTGTAAGTCAAACACTGAAGAAAACCCATCATTTGTTTTAAAGAGCTTAATTGCCAGAGTGATCTGGTAAATTCCTAATAAATATGGAAACCACAGAGGTGAGAGAGATTAGATTCCCATGTAAAGTAAAAGGGGAAAATGGAGCCTAAGATCAGGGCTACAAATGTGTTCCTGGATAAGAGAGGAGCAACATTTATGCATGAGAGACAGTGAGCAATAATGTGTGTAATTACAAAAGTACATCTAACTTAAGACAAAGACTTTTCTCATTTCATTGAAAAATATCCATTTGGTTGGGAACATTTGAAGTTATTGGGAAATAGATAAAATTAATAGTTTAGATTGTTTTCTTTGATCATACTGTGAATACATAAATGAAAATCAAAAAAAGGAAGTAAAAGTGTAGAGAAATGACTAGAAAATGAAAACTACCATGTTCCCTATTTAATGGTCTCGCTTAGAAAGCATGGCATCAGAGAACCCACCTCAAGGTTCCACCAGACGCCGTCTCAGCCAGCCCAGCACCAGCCGCATCTTCCCCATGGCCTTCGTGCTCTCTCTACTGATGGCCCTGGTGCTGGTCAGCTACGGCCCGGGAGGATCCCTGGGCTGTGACCTGTCTCAGAACCACATGCTGGTTGGCAGCCAGAACCTCAGGCTCCTGGGCCAAATGAGGAGACTCTCCCCTCGCTTCTGTCTGCAGGACAGAAAAGACTTCGCTTTCCCCCAGGAGATGGTGGAGGGCGGCCAGCTCCAGGAGGCCCAGGCCTTCTCTGTGCTCCACGAGATGCTCCAGCAGAGCTTCAACCTCTTCCACACAGAGCGCTCCTCTGCTGCCTGGGACACCACCCTCCTGGAGCAGCTCCGCACCGGACTCCACCAGCAGCTGGACAACCTGGACGCCTGCCTGGGGCAGGTGATGGGAGAGGAAGACCCTGCCCTGGGACGGACGGGCCCCACCCTGGCCGTGAAGAGGTACTTCCAGGGCATCCATGTCTACCTGCAAGAGAAGGGATACAGCGACTGCGCCTGGGAAACCGTCAGAGTGGAGATCATGAGATCCTTCTCTTCATCAGCCAACCTGCAAGAAAGGTTAAGAATGATGGATGGAGACCTGAACTCACCTTGACATGACTCTCACTGACTAAGACGCCACATCACCCTTGCATACTCTGGTGTTGTCATTCAGGAGACTCTGGTTTCTTCTTTAGCCACCAGATTTATTGAATTAACTCAGCCAATACATTTCAGTAGTAATAAGCAAGTAGATATAAAAGTAATCAAGTATAGGTGTATCAATCCATAAATGATGACTGCCCTGATGTTATTTATTTATTCTTTATTTAGTTAATGTAATATTTTAGCTCATATTTATATTTTCATATAAAAGATGTGTATGTTTACACTGTATCAAAATTTAGAAAATATATTTCCCTATTTCATTAAAATTGTTATTTATTAAATAGTTATCAAGATAAATTTCTTTATTTTGAAAATCTAAATCCTATTCTGTCTACATATACCTATCATAAAATAGTATTTGTTCACTTTATACTGTAGAAC
>SJYT01059630.1:263526-298742 GCA_006410635.1 Cephalophus harveyi
CCTTCTCCGCATTGCTACTCAAAGGCAAAACCCAATAAAGAGTTCAAAAACCAATTGTTACCCTTCTCATACTAAAGATGTGAGAAAGATCATTAGTGAATGAAGTGTGATTTTCTGAAACCCCCAGGGGACTCACGCCCAGGGGCGCCTTCCAGGACTGCTGCTGCTCGTGCCCCTGCCCCCGCGGCAGCCCCTGCTGACCCACCTCCACAGGAGACGCCACCTTTAGCAGGTGGGTCTGCTGCAGTCTCCTGTGGGGTCACTGCTGCTCAGTTCCCCTGCGTCTTGGTGCTCGCAAGATTTTGTTTGTCCCCTTTGAGAATGGAGTCTCTCTTCCACACAGTCTTGTGGAAGATTTGTAATCAAATGTCACTGGCCTTCAGAGTCAGATTCCCTGGGGATTCCCAGTCCCTTTGCTGAATTCGCAGACCCGGAAGCCTGACATGAGTCTTAGAACCTTCACAACAGTGAGAGAACTTTTTTGGTTGTATTGTTTTCCAGTCTGTTGGTTTCCCAACGGGCAGGTATGGGATTTATTTTTATTGTGCTTGAGCGCCTCCTACCATCTCATTATAATTTCTTTTTTTGTCTTTGGACATGGGGTATCTTTTTTGGGTGGGCTCCAGAGTCCTCCTGTGGATGGTTTTCAACAGCTCTTTGAGAATTCAGTGCTCTTCCAGGAAATGAGTGCATGTCCTTCTACTCTGCCAACTTGTACCAGAAGCTAAGCCAAAACTTCAATATTTGACCATTTGAAATATGTAGAAGCATCTCATGCACACCCACCATATCTTTTATTCAGCACCATGGACCTATGTTTGGCTGAGATTTGAACAGGAGGATAATTACTGGAAATAGGTATGTTCTTTATCTTCAAATAGTAAGATTTTCTAAGAAGGAGTTTAATAATCTATATGTCAACATGCTGTACAGAAAATATTATTATTGAGGTATAACCAAGTTCCTGCAGTAACAAGCCAGGGTTCATTTATAAAATTGATCAACAAAGATCCCAGCAATTTATACATTTCATTCACCATATTTCAACCTTTATTATTTTAAGAATTTCTTATAGTCTGTAGTTTCCAAGATCAAAGTCTTTCTTTTCATTTTAAACACCCCTCCCCAACACACATCCTCCATCAGGAACTTCTAACTGAGAGTCCCTTAAATGGAGAGGAAATGACTCCCCAGAGCAGGAGCAAGTCTCCATTTCTTATTCCCACCCAGCATCCTGCACAATGGTAGGATACTACTGGTCCTCAGGGTTGTCAATAAAAGTGTAAGTATAATAATGATAATAATAATAATAATAATGACAAGCTTAAAAGAGTTTTACCAATTAAACTGTGTGAAAATTACAATTTTTCTACATTTTTTGTCTTTATTTTTTGTGGGTTACTCTTGTCTTCTCAGGTGATCAGTATATTTGTTATCTGGGCATCTCTATAGTTTTCCCTCAATTTCCTGCATCATTTCATCCAGTCGATTTTTCTGTCCTATACTACAGTTTTCTCAGCTTTAAAATAGGGAAATGGGAGTGGATATATATGTACTTATAGCTGGTTTACACTGTTGTACAGCAGAAACCAACACAACGTTGTAAAGCAATTATTCTCCAATTAAAACAAAATAGGGATAATGAGACTACTGTACTCCATTCAATATACCATCTCATGTTATTTACTCTATATGATGATAATATAACAACTTACAAAATTATCATATATGAGTAGATTATATAAAGCATCCGGGACACATTAAACATAGCTGCGAGAGTTCTTACTGTGACAGGTATATACAAAGGTTTCACCATTATTTCATATCTACCTTAAATAGGATTATGCCATATCCATGCCTTGTTCAACTCTAATTTTTAATGCAAACTTCTACCTCTGTAAATTAGAATAGGTTAATCTTTTCTAGTATTGTACAAAGAATATCTATACATTTTTAAATTTTACTAGCAAATGAAATAATCTCATAGCTGTAGCAAGCACACTGAGATATTTATTGGGCATCAAGTCAACATGCAATCAGTACATCTGGCATACAAGGTGCCTGTTAAGTAGCAAATGGTATATTAAGTGGAAACCTACATTATGCTGAACACAAAACCATCTTGATTATGAATTTTAAAGCAACTTAGGTGTATGAAATGACAGTTTTAAAAAGTTAATAAAACTCTCCAATGCAAGCCTATGTATAAATTTGAAAGTTTAACATAAGATCCTCAGCTAAAAGAGATGAGAAGAAAGAAAGATTTTGAAAATTGAGATTAATTATTTAAGGTAGTTACTGGGTCATAAGTTGGTCAACTACAGCTTTCACTCAATTGAACTGTGATAAACAAAGAAGTCATTCTGAAAACATTTGCAGGTGATCTTGTTTTGGCACAAGGAAAATATTTAAATGTGGTGTGAGTTTCAGACTTAATTATACATTTAAAAATATTTTTCAACTAGTTGAACACTGAAGGAGAAAGTAGCTACTTATATTAAATGAAATCATTTTCCCTTTCCCAGGGGCTCCTGTAAGTCTCAGTCTTGTCCTCACGGCTTCCCACAGGAGGGTCCCAATACCTAGTAGATGCCAGTCCAGACTGTACATGCCTCTCCCCTTTCCCTGAATCAGTCTTTTTTCCAGAAACAACCCTGAATCTGAGAACACAACATGCTCTGATTTCCAACCATCAGTCGTTGCATAAAGGGGCACTGGTATAAAGCGCTTGGGCTAAAATCTCCTCCCAGGAAGAGGAGGATGGAAGCAGAGGCAGGGGCAGAAATGATAGGCTCAGAGCAAAGTGGCTGCAAAGCTCCCCTGGGCCAATGGACCAGAAAAGGAAGTTTCCTCACTGCTCCCGAGGTTCCACGCGCTCCCTGGTCCCCAGCAGCCATGCAAGGAGATCCAACCAGTCCATTCTAAAGGAGATCACTCCTGGGTGTTCTTTGGAAAGAATAATGCTAAAGCTGAAACTCCAGTCCTTTGGCCACCTCATGCAGAGTTGACTCATTGGAAAAGACTCTGATGCTGGGAGGGATTGGGGGCAGGAGGATGTGCATTCCAGGACAGTCAGGCACAAATGATGACTGCCCTCCCGGCAACAGGGAAGAGGACATCGAGGCGGGAAGAGGAGGAAGGAGGCAGCACGTGCTGAGAGCAGCTGAGGGCCAGCACTCAGAGCTGATGCAGAGGAGGGACTGGGAGCAGCAGGAAGCTCTGCTCTCACACATTCTGAGGTCCTGAGTGTAGCCGTCCCAGACTTTCACTTCCTCTTCTAAAAGATGAAGACAACTTTAGTAGCAGCCACAGAGGACATTCTTTACTTCAAATTATACAAAGTTTGCAAATTAGGCTGAGAATATGAAACTTAGTGAATGATAACAGTCTTTCATACCAATATAACCAATTCAGTTCAGTTCAGTTCAGTCGCTCAGTCATGTTTGACTCTTTGTGACCCACAGGAAGCTCTGCTCTCACACATTCTGAGGTCCTGAGTGTAGCCGTCCCAGACTTTCACTTCCTCTTCTAAAAGATGAAGACAACTTTAGTAGCAGCCACAGAGGACATTCTTTACTTCAAATTATACAAAGTTTGCAAATTAGGCTGAGAATATGAAACTTAGTGAATGATAACAGTCTTTCATACCAATATAACCAATTCAGTTCAGTTCAGTTCAGTCGCTCAGTCATGTTTGACTCTTTGTGACCCCATGAACCCCAGCCCGCCAGGCCTCCCTGTCCATCACCAACTCCCAGAGTCCACCCAAACCCACGTTCATTGTGTCGGTGATGCCGTCCAACCATCTCATCCTCCGTCGTCCCCTTCTCCTCCTGACTTCAATCTTTCCCAGCATCAGGGTCTTTTCAAATGAGTCAGCTCTCTCCGCATCAGGTAGCCAAAGTATTGGAGTTTCAGCTTCAACATCAGTCCCTCCAATGAATACCCAGGGCTGATCTCCTTTAGGATGGACTGGATTATTGATATTTCTACCCGCAATCTTGATTTCAGCTTGTGCTTCCTCCAGCCCATCGCTTCTCATGATGCATATAACTAATAGCAACCTCTTTACTCCACCCTCAGTCCAACCAAGGGAAGTTTTGTCTGCAAGTCTCTTAACACTGCCAAGGGTCTGCATGTTGAGGCTCAAGTATTAATTCTAGGAGAGGGACTGCCTGCATGGCTCTGAAGGAGCCCAGGAGCCCATGTTTCCTCCCTTTTGATCAGTGCCTGGTACATTATGAAGGGAAATACCACAGTACTTTACATTCTTTGCAGAGAAATAGATTCTAGGAAAGTTGTCTAATAAAATACAATTGCTCTGCTAATAAATGAGATAATAAGCAGTCCCTTTCCTCAATCTCAGTAAGTTTTAGACCACCTCTGATGCTACTTTTTAAGCTACAGATTATGTTATACTTCAAAATCATACTGAGAGAAAAAGAAATCAGATTTGTCATTAGGAAATTTTTTTGTAAAGAAAAATTTTTTTTCTAAAAGAAAAAAATGACAAAAAAAAAAAAAGATGTGGAGAGGAGGAAAATGGCTAAAATGCTGTGTTTTGAGGCTCACCACAACCAAAGTCTAGGAGAGGGGGTTGTGAAGGAGAAGATCCCAAGATTCCATGCTTACTGCAGTCCTGAAACATTATGAAAAGAAATATTACAGCACTTGAATCCTTTTGCTTGGGACCAGCATCTTGAAAAATTGTCTTACAAAATAATAGCTGTTCTGTGAAGAGTATAAATGAGGTAAACAGTCCCTAACATCATCCTTAGGTAGTCTCAGACCACCTCTGGTGATATTAAGACAGAGATTTTTTTTTAATGGTTAAGAGACCAGGAAATCAGTTATAAAATGTGACAGAGGAGAGGATGACAAGAAATGGGACATTCCTATACTTTCTCTGCCACCAGGGAAGGTGGCAAGAGTACTTCTAAAGCTATTTCTTAGGTTAGTATTGGGGTAAAGTAAGAAAGAACTCCTCTTGAGTATGAAATGTTAAAAAGCACCAAGTCTAAGACATCAATTTAAATAACACTGTAACTCAATATTAAAAAATGAAAATACCATAATATATGCGCTGAACAAAACATCAAAATTTTCAAGAAAGACAAGAAATGCCCTTTCATTTGCAAGACAATATGTGTCTTACAAAGAAAGGCTTCACATTGCCAGTGAAATCTGGGCAATTTTCATTTTATCTATAAAATTCTTCCCAAAGAAAATGAAAAGATCAGACGTGGTAAATGCCCTCAACGCTTGGTACACAACACTGCCTCTTCTTCCTTTGGTTCCTCTCTCCCCCTCTCTCTTCCATCCTTCTTTCCTTCCTTTTTGACTGCACAGCACTGCATGTGGGATCTTAATTCCCAGACCAGGCATCAAATTCGCACCTCCTGCATTGAAAGCACAGTCTTAATCATTGGACCAGGGACATCTGCACTAATTCTTTTTTTCTGCACTCCACTCAAGGTGGGGTGCTGGTAGTGCTGTTTCAGAAACTCAGGTTAAATAAAAATTATTTAAGACTGTCACAGAGTCACAAGAAATTGTCAAACAAATATAGAAGTGATCTTGAATATATTAATGAGTTGGCTTCCATTAAAGCCAGTAAAGTAAAATCATATTAAATTCTTGTTTCAGTATAAATAAACCATAGCTTAAAAAGAATTTAATGAAATACTAATAAAAATTAATATAATTTTAATACTCATATTTTAATATAGTATCTAGCATTTAAATATTTTCATAAAATGAATATTTCAATACTCACATATTTTAATATCATATATTTTATATTTTAAAAAATATTTCAAAAATAAAAAGTTTAAATATTTAATGAGACAAATATAAATTTAAACGCATAAAAATACAGTGCTGTGAGTTTTTGAATATTCCCACTTTTCAGTTGCTCAGTACTTACTCCCCTACTTCAAAGCCAATTCCTTGAACGACACCCTGAAAGTCCCAGAGCATCTCCAGGGGCACACAGCTCCCCCGTCCTCGGGTGGGGACCGCGCTGCGATTCACCCCCAGGGCGTCCGCAACGCCGTCCTGTCGTCCTATCGCCGCCGCTAAGTCCCCCTTTCCGTGAGCTGTCCCTTCATCGCGCCAGAAATGAGCCCGAATCTGTAAAATCGGCCCCAACTCGCTCTGATTCTCTGCTTCAAAGGCCTCCGTAAAGGCATTTTCTTTGTAAAAGTGGCCTCGCTCAAGTTTCTGTGCAAAAAGAAGGCACAGCACTCTGCTGCTAAGTCGCTTCAGTCGTGTCCGACTCTGTGCGACCCCATGGACTGCAGCCCACCAGGCTCCCCCGTCCCTGGGATTCTCCAGGCAAGAACACCGGAGTGGGCTGCCATTTCCTTCTCCAATGCGTGAAAGTGAAAAGTCAAAGTGAAGTCGCTCAGTCGTGTCCGACCCTCAGCGACCCTGGGAACTGCAGCCCACCAGGCTTCCCCGTCCCTGGGATTCTCCAGGCAAGAGCACTGGAGTGGGCTGCCATTTCCTTCTCCGGCACAACACACAGGGGAAACCAGAAAACGCAAGGTTCCGGGCTTACCACAAACAAAACGTCTCTGGCGAGGACTCAGCTTGAAGATTTCTTGGTGCACTAACTCAAGAAGCACCGACTTGGTCTCTGAGCAGCGACGCCTTTCCTCTGGCTGCCAAACCCGCTGAACGAAGTCTCAGAATTCGCAAACTCACTAATAAAACCGGTAAGAAGACATCCTCCGCCCTCTTGTGAACGCCCAGAGAAGGGCGCTGTGCCAGGACGCGGCGAAGAAACCTTTCGCTCATTGATTGGTGGTGTCCGCGCGCCCCCTGTTGGCCTTCCAGTGAATCACGGAAACTGTCTATGGCAAAGATCTGTTTGCTAGTGGCAGGAGTGATGCTCTGCTCCATCCCTGGCTGTCCTCTTGACAACAAATTCTTCATACATTGGAGACAGATGAAAACGATCCCTTCTCAGTCATGCCTAGACCACAGACACCACTTCAAGTTTCCTTGGAGAAGAGAGAATATCACCCCAATCCAGATGACTCAAGGCACCTGTTATCACCAACTGATGCTCCAGCAGATGGAGAGCAGCTGTGCTGCTTGGAACAGCACCCTCCTCGACAAACTCCTCCAGCCTGGGTCAGAGGCTGGAACAGCTGGAAGAAGTGACTCTGGGTTGTCCCAATTTGGGAATTGCTGTCCGGAAGTATTTCCAAGGAATCCATCTCTATCTGAAGGGAAAGGAATACAGCCCCTGTGCCCCTGTGCCACTCTTGTCAGAGTGGAAATTGAAAAGTGCCTTTCCTCATGTAAGAATCCTTGAGAAATGTCAACAGATACAATGAAAATTATACTTGTGACAACTGTCCGTTCAATCAGACTGTTGATTGCTTAAGCCTCCAAAGTGATCATTTGTTTGCTTACAAGCTGAAAAATGTCTGAAATGAAAATCACAATTTTACAAAAATATTTAGACAGAGAAATACAATCTGTTTTCTTAAATACATAATTTTATAACATAATTTAAAAGATTTTTTATGTGTTGAGGGTATTTGCTGTTTTCAACATATGAAATTTATTTTTTTATGGAAGAGTTTTTAAGAGAATATGTTGTTAAATGTTTTGTCAGTTAACCTAATGCTTAGCTTCTTTAACATGTAAACAGCAATGTGTCAGGAATTTGAATCTAGTGGACACTTTTTTTCCTTCTTTGAAGAGCACAATGTAGGCCTTGATCAGGTGAATCTTCTAGCTTTCTCTCCTCCAAAGAGTGAGTTGAAAACATTGGTGCCATTGTTTTAAGATTTTTTTCCATCATCAGCCTGTGACTCCAAATTTGCCTGTAGTACTTGAGTCTATTCTCCTTGAAGGCAAAGAGAAAAGTTTGGTGGATCACATGGCATGTTTCCAAGGACCAGGACTAGATGGGGTAATAGCGCTTCTCACATTACATGGCCTGGACTTATCCTCATGGGAGTCTCATGGCAAGGAAATTGGGGGAAATTGGATGATTAAAAGAGGAGAAGACAAGTTCAGTGCACAAAACCATTTTTTCATTTTTGCACTATTTGTCCTAATGGAGCTCTGGGTGGGTGTGCAAGGGGAACTCCAATGTTCTTGCTTGCACACACTCTGACAAACTCTTATATCACAGTTTCAGCTTGGGGAACAAGACAGAGATGTCAGTCAGAGTTCAGAGCATCATAGACTATTTGAAAGAAGCATTCAGGTTGACTCCCAAAGGCATAGGCCAATGAGGAAAACATCTACAAGTGCAGACAAAGTGTTTCCTTATTCCCTGAGGGAGACAAGGAAAGAATGATCAGGAATCACTGAACCAAAAGGGGACAGTGGATCTTCTACTCACCATACCTTCCAAATATTGAAAATGCAAACTTGAAAATATTTCTGCAAATGATCTTTAAAAATTATCTCACACATTATTTCATCATATCCCCCCTTGTAGAACCATGAAGAATATTTAAATTATTGTGTTATCACATCATATCTATTAACAGATGTTGGTATTATTGTTTCTCCTAACATTACCATCCTTGTGAATTGATGCCACATGAATATTGATTGAGCTCAAGAAATGTTGCAGCCCAGACGAAATGTCTAGGAAACGGGGTTGAGGAAGTTGATTTCTCCTTTCAGGTATTTTACAGACTCCTGGAGGTATTCTTAGGATAAAACAGGGCATGCATACCTTATTGTTCAAGCTTCTTCAACAAAATAGCATAGACTGGGTACTTTGCAAAGACCAGAACTGTATTGCTGCAAATTAGTTCTCGAGTCTGGATATCCAAGAACTGGAGGTCAGTGTGGTCCAGTTTTGGTGAGAGACTGCTTCAGGTCTCACACTGCAGAGTTCTCATTGTATCATCACAGGGCAGGAGAGTGACTAGTTTATATCCACCTCTTTTATAAGGGCATTATTTCCTTCTGTGAGGTCTCCATCCCCACACCCAAATCGTCTGTCACCTGATATCATTAGTTTGGGGTTTAGGACTTCAAGATATGAATTTTGTGGAGTCCTAACCATTCAGAACATAAAGGGCTTTGAAGTCTACATGCTTGTAAGAATATAGTCACGCTGAGCCAAAAAAAAAAAAAAAGAGCAGGTTAGCAGGCAAAAAGAGGAAATTGGATTCATATCCAAACTCTAGATTTTCAACCTGTCATAAGGCTTTAATTATTATGTGTCAAATACTGGAAGTCATACTGAAATGGAACTCCACAGCCAATGCAGTCCAATAAATGGAGCATGAAAATGATCATTCATCATTCCTTGCGAGGAGTCTCTGAAGTATCTGGATCAATGTAGAAGTAATTGCCAAGTCAGTAAAGATCCACCAAGAGAACTGTGGTAAACTGCCTGGTTGCTGTGAGCTATGAGCCTCAGGGAGAGTTTGAGTTCACATACATGGCTCTGTATATGACACCCGGCATGTTCTTTTCTATCATGACCTCAGTTGAATTCAGTCCCTCAGTTGTGTCCAACTCTTTGTGACTGCATGCACTGCAGCATACCAGGCTTCCTTGCCCATCACTAACTCCCAGAGCTTGTTCAAACTCATGTCCATCGAGTCAGTGATGCCATGCAATCATCTCATCCTCTGTCATCCCCATCTCCTCCTGCCTTCAGTCATTCCCAGCATCAGGGGCTTTTCTAATAAGTCGGCTCTTCACATCAGGTAGCCAAAGCATTAGAGTGTAAGCTTCAGCATCAGTCCTTCCAATGAATAGTCAGGACTAATTTTCTTTAGGATGGACTGGTTGGATCTCCTTGCAGTCCAAGGGACTCTCAAGAGTCTTCTACAACACCACAGTTCAAAAGCATCAATTCTTCAGCACTCAGCTTTCTTCACAGTCCAGCTCTCACATCCATACATGACTACTGGAAAAACCATAGCTTTAACTAGATGGACCTTTGTCAGGAAAGTATTGTCTCTGCTTTTTAATATGCATTCTAGGTTTGTCATAACTTTTCTTCCAAGGAGCAAGTGTCTTTTAATTTCCTGGCTGCAGTCACTATCTGCAGTGATTCTGGAGCCCAAGAAAATAAAGTCTGTCTCTCTTTCCATTGTTTCCCCATCTATTTTCCATGAAGTGATGGAACCGGATGCCATGGCTTTGTTTTCTGAATGTTTTAAGTTTTAAACCAGCTTTTTCACTCTGCTCTTTCACTTTCATCTTTAGGGAATGTGTTTCTTTAGTTCCTCTTCACTTTCTGCCATAAGGGTGGTGTCATCTGCATGTCTGAGGTTATTGATATTTCTCCTGGTAATCTTGATTCCAGCTTGTGCTTCATCCAGCCCAGCATTTCACATGATGCACTCTGGATATAAGTTAAATGAGCAGGCTGACAGTATACAGTCTTGATGTCTTCTTTTCCCAGTTTGGAACCAGTCTTGTTCCATGTCCGGTTCTAACTGTTGCTTCTTGACCTGCATACAGATTTCTCAGGAGGCACATAAGGTAGCCTGGTATTCCTTTCTCTTGAAGAGTTTTTCAGTTTATTGTGATCTACACAGTCAAGGCTTTAGTGTATTCAAGGCAGTAGAAGTAGATGTTTTCTGGAATCATGACCTAGTTGAGGACAACAGGGGTGAGGCATCCTCCTGAGTTTAATATAGTGCTGGGCAAAGGCTGCAAAGTGTGTTGCACTTGCCACTTTAATCCCCAGACCACATGTGCCTTCAAGGAAGGAGACTCCTAGTGGTTTTAGCAACAAACTCAGTACGACTGGTACCAGCAGGAATAGAGTGGGAATACCAGACGCTGTCTATTATTATTCCAGGAAATAGGGCCCAGAGGAAGAAAAATAGCTTGGTCATTTGTAAATGCCTTCCAGTAGTAGGAGGAAATCTGAGAAACTGCTTTAGCTACAATTACTTGTTGAGGACTTCCTTGATGGTGCAGTGAAGAAGAATCTCCTCAGGAGAGACAGATTCGATCCCTGGTCCAGGAAGTGTCCACCTGCCACGGAACAACTAAGACAGGGCTCCCCTGTTACTGAGACCCTGCTCCAGAGCCCACATGCTGCAAGCCCTGAAGCCTGCATGCTGGAGCCTGAGGGAGACCGCACAGCAAGGAAACCAGGTGCTGCGAGGAGGAGCGAGCCCCACTTGCCACGACTGACGGAAGTCCAGGCAAGCAGTGAGGACCCAGTGCATTCAGAAGTGAATAAATAAATAAACGACCAAAACCAACTTGTTGAGCGATTACACTGGGCCTGGTACAGAGGATAACACAGAGAAGAAGACAGAGTTCAGTCACTACAGAGCTGATCTGCCAAACATGGTCACATGTCTCTTATTTGAAGTTTGGAACATAAGGGGACACGACAAGATAAAATCCACTGTAACATAAAAGAATTCAGGAGCAGAGCCAAAAGTTAAATCTTCCCATGAAATAATCAATATTTATCCCATTCTGAATTAATCACAAAGATGGTTTCCTTTTATTTGAAAACAATAGACTTGGATTGGAACTTGAAAGTCATTTGGCAAATCTGAAATTTAATGCAAAGGAACAGAGAGAAAGATTCACATGCATCGTGATTCCTAAATCATGGTTTCTCACTGGGGATAATGCTACTTCCACGCATGCAGACATTAGCTTTCTGAAACATGAACAAAGCTTGTCATTACAATGATTTATTATTATACTTCAAAACCCAATCTGATACAACAAAATCTGACTCCTTAGCATTTATTTCTCTCTTTGGCATTTCTTGTGTACCATTCATAAGAGGAGCATTGAGATTGAGTTTATGGAATATAAACAAATTGTATACAAGGTCAGTGGTGCAACCTAAGGCAACTTGATGGTTCACTGGAGGACTTTCTCTCCATCATTTGCTTGATCTCAAAGTCATATTGTGAGAGGTGACCTTTCCATACTTATGAGCAACCACTGACTGTCTTGTGCATGTTGCTTATGTTTGAACCTCAGTGTGATTTGCGCTCCAGAAATTAAATAAAAATGGAAAATTGTATTTGTAAATAAAATACAAAAATATATATTTTTATGTAATTCTACTATAGCTGCTCAACACATCCAAGTGTTGAACAGAAAAAAAAGTGTTGATAATATCCAGATGAATATTTAGCATGAAGTAAAATGAAAAATTACTTTCTGATATGAAGAAAATTCAATGTTAAGTACCTAAAATAAATATTAAAGAACTATTTTAAGTTATTCAATGATTTGAGCAGCTTTGAATGACTTTCAAGAGTGTCTAGACCTTGGTATTATTATAAAGTATTTATGTAAGTTCTATTTGAATATGTAATTTGATACATTCCTTCTTATATAAGTAAATGTATGACACTAAAAGTCATTCAGAATACTTAGTTTATAAAGTTAAAATATAATTCAATAGCTTTCTTAGTTTTGTTCTGGCAGATATGCTTTTTGGTTTCCTTTGTTTGCGGGGTCAGTCTGTAATACTTTATTTTTGGTGAACCGTTTTGATTTTGCTTATGGATGTATACATATGTGTGTATATTCGGTCACACTTTTTATTGGTAGAGGCCTCTGTATCTACGCTAAGCTTTTTGCAGTTCTGCATAGTTATCATTTTGTTTTTTCTCCTGTTTTCTTTATTCTTCTGTTTTTTTTTCTCTTTTCTCTTTTTTATAATTTTAACTTCTAATTTTTTAAACATATTATATTATTTCTACACTTATTCCTTTGTGTGCCTTTCCTACTGCTCTTTCCCCCTTGCAGTTAATTTTTAATGTATATAAATCTTCATCTACCTCTAACTTTGCATATCTATTCTTTCTTTCATTTCTTTCTTTCCTTTTCTCTCAACATATTTCTTAGTTTTATTTTTATTGCTTTATTCCCTACTTGGCACCTTGCTTTAGCTTTGTTTTCGAGTCTGTGTTTTAGTTAGTTTTGTGATTAACTGGTAAATATAATTTTTTATTTCCTTTTTTCACCAGCTCAGTCTAATGTACTTTATTTTTGTTGGACTGTTTTGACATTGCTCATGGGTGTATGTGCATATGTGTATATTCCATTATTTTAATTATTATTTACCTGATTTTGTAACTGCCACTTGTCTGGGATTCATCTTTGGTTTCTTGTTTTGGATATTTGTTTTAATCTCACTTAATGCCAATGGCACCCCACTCCAGTACTCTTGCCTGGAAAATCCCATGGACGGAGGAGCCTGGTGGGCTGCAGTCCATGGGGTCGCTGAGTCGGACACGACTGAGCGACTTCACTTTCACTTTTCACTTTCATGCATTGGAGAGGGAAATGGCAACCCACTCCAGTGTTCTTGCCTGGAGAATCCCAGGGACGGGGGAGCCTGGTGGGCTACCGTCTATGGGGTCACACAGAGTCGGACACGACTGAAGTGACTTAGCAGCAGCAGCAATGCCATAACAAACCACTGGTGGAATCTTTATTCCTGACCACAAATCAAGCCCTGAGCCTTTGGAGTGGGAGTACTGACTCCAAGACCCTAGACTACCAGAGAACTAACCCTAGGGTGTACCAAATAGTGAGAACGCAAACAAAGAAAACCGCTGGAATACAAGACCCAGCATCACCCAATCACCAGTAGCAACCTGTGCAGGACACCTCATCTAAACAACAAACAAAGCAAAAATACAAACCCAGTCATCAGCAGACAGGATTACCACCTCACTCAGCCTTGCCCATTAGAGGAAAAACAAACAAACAGAAACTCAGCACAAATTTCACCCTATAAGAAACTTACACAAACCACCGGACCAAACTTAGGAGGGCAGAAATCAAAAGGAAGAAAGAACTCAACCTTGAAACCTGGGAAAACGAGACCTCAGACAAAATAAGTTAAAAAAAAAAAAAAGTCATGAAAAGGCAGAGAAATACTACATAAATCAAAGAACAAACTAGAAACACAGAAATCCAAATCAATGAAGAGGAAATAGGCAAAATACCTGAAAAAGAATTCAGAATAATGATAGTAAAGATGATCCAAAATCCTGAAAGTGAAATGGAAAGAAAACAAGAATCCATTACAAAGACCTAGAAGAATTAAAGAATAAGCATAGCGAGACAAACAACACAATTACCAAAATTAACAATACTCTAGAAGGAATCAATAGCAGACTATCTGAAGCAGAAGAACGAATCAGTGAGCTGGAAGATAAAATGCTGGAAATATCAATAATTACTTTAAATGTAAATGGATTAAATGTTCCAACCAAAAGACACAGACTAGCTGAATGGATACAAAAACAATACCCATATATATGCTGTCTACAAGAAACCCACTTCAGACCTCAAGAGACATATAGACTGAAAGTGAGAGGATGCAAAAATATATTCCATACACATGGGAAGCAAAAGAACGCTGGAGTAACAATCCTCATATCAGACAAAATTGACCTTAAAATAAAGATTACAAGTGATAAGGAAGGACACTACATAACAATCAACAGATCAATCTAAGAGGAAGACATAACAATTGGAAATATCTATGCACCCAACATAGGGGCACCTCAATACATAAGACAAACACTAACAGACGTAAAAGGAGAAATTGACAGTAACACAATAACAGTAGGAGACTTTAACACCCCACTCACACCAACAGACAGATCATCAAAACAGAAAATTACTAAGGAAACACACATCTTAAAATGATACATGAGATGAGATGGATCTCACTGATATCTTTGGGACATGCCATCCAAATGCAGAAGAAAACACTTTCTTCTCAAGTGCACATGGAACATACTCCAGGATAGACCACATCTTGGTTCACAAATGAACCCTCAGTAAATTTAAGAAAACTGAAATCATACCAAGCTTCTTCTCTAACCACAATGCTATGAGACTAAATATTAATTACAGGGAAAAAACTGTAAGAAACAGAAACATAGGAAATTATACAACACATTTCTAAATAATCAACAGATTACTGATGAAATCAAAAGGGAAATAAAAAAATTTCTAGAAGAAAATAACAATGAAAACACAACTCAAAACCTATGGGATGCAGCAAAAGCAGTCCAAAGACGGAAGTCTATAGCAATACAATCTTACCTCAAGAAACGAGAAAAATCATTGAATAGACAGCATAACTTTAATCCTAAAACAGCTGGAAAAAGAAGTACAAAAACCCCACAAAATTAGTAGAAGGAAAGAAATCATAAAGATCTGAGCAGAAATCAACAAAAAAGAAATGAGAGAAACAATCGTAAAGATTAATAAAACTAAAAGCTGGTTCTTTGAGAAAATAAACAAAATTGACAAGCCTTTAGCCGGACTCATCAAGAAACAAAGAGAGAAGAATCGAATCAACAAAATTAGAAATGAAGAAGGAGAGGTTACAACAGACAATGCAGAAATACAAAGGATTATAAGAGAGTATTATGAACAACTCTATGGCAATAAAATGGATAACCTGGAAGAAATGGACAGGTTCTTAGAAAAGTTCAATCTTTGAAGACTGAACCAGGAAGAAATAAAAATTATGAACAATTATAAGCACTGAAATTGAAGCTGTGATAAAAAAATCTCCCCTAAAAACAAAAGCCTGGGACCAGATGGCTTCACAGGAGAATTCTATCAAACATTTAGAGAAGAGCTAATGCCTATCCTTCTAAAACTCTTTCAAAAAATTGCANTGAAGACTGAACCAGGAAGAAATAAAAATTATGAACAATTATAAGCACTGAAATTGAAGCTGTGATAAAAAAATCTCCCCTAAAAACAAAAGCCTGGGACCAGATGGCTTCACAGGAGAATTCTATCAAACATTTAGAGAAGAGCTAATGCCTATCCTTCTAAAACTCTTTCAAAAAATTGCAGGGGAAGGAACACTTCCAAACTCATTCTACGAGGCCACCATCACCCTGATACCAAAACCAGACAAAGACAACACAAAAAAGAAAACTACAGGCCAATATCACTGATGAACATAAATGCAAAAATCCTCAACAAAATTTTAGCGAACAGAATTCAGCAACACATCAAAAAGCTCATATACCATGATCAAGTTGGGCTTATTTCAGGGATGCAAAGATTCTTCCATATACTCAAATCAATCAATGTGATAACACCATATTCACAAATTGAAAGATAAAAACCACATGATCATCTCCAAAGACACAGAAAAAGCCTTTGACAAAATTCAGCACCAATTTATGATTAAACCTCTTCAAAAAATGGGCATAGAAGGAACCTACCTCAACATAGTGAAGGCCGTATATGATAAACCTACAGTAAACATTATTTTCAATGGTAAAAAGCTGAAGTATGCCCCCTAAGATCTGAAACAAAACAAGGGTGTCCACTTTTACCACCATTATTCAACATAGTTCTGGAAGTCCTAGCTTCAGTGATCACAGAAGAAAAGGAAATAAAGAAATCCAGATTGCAAAAGATGAAGTAAAGCTCTCACTATTTGCAGATGACATGATACTCTACATAGAAAACCCTAAAGATAGTATTAAAAATTACTAGAGCTAATCAGTGAATTTAGCAAGTTTGCAGGATACAAAATCAATACACAGAAATCACTTGCATTTCTATATACTAACAATGAAAAATCAGAAAGAGAAATTAAGGAATCAATCCCATTCAAAATTGCAACAAAAAGAATTAAATATCTAGGAATAAGCTTACCTAAGGAAACAAAAGAACTTTACACAGAAAATTATAAGACACTGATGAAAGAAATCAGAGATGACATAAACAGATGGAGAGATATTCCATGTTCCTGGGTAGGAAGAATCAGTATTGTGAAAATGACTATACTATCAAATGCAATCTATAGATTCAATGCGATCCCTATCAAATCACCAATGGAATTTTTCACAGAACCAGAACAAAAAATTTCACAATTCATATGGAAACCCCAAAGACCCTGAATAGCTAACACAGTCTTAAGAAAAAAGAATGCAGCTGGAGGAATCTAACTTCCTGACTTCAGATTATACTACAAAGCTACAGTCATCAAGACAGTATGTTACTGGCACAAAAACAGAAATATAGACCCATGGAACTAGATAGAAAGCCTGGAAATAAACCCATGCACCTATGGATACCTTATTTTTCACAATGGAGGCAAAAATATACAATAGGGTAAAGACAGCCTCTTCAATAAATGGTGCTGGGAAAACTGGACAGCTACATATAAAAGAATGAAATTAGAACACTTCCCAAAAGCATACACAAAGATAAACTGAAAATGGATTAAAGACCTAAATATAAGACCAGAAACTATAAACTCTTTATAGAAGAAAACATAGGCAGAACACTCGATGACATAAATCAAAGCAAGACCCTCTATGACCCACTTCCAAGAGTAATGGAAATAAAACCAAAAGTAAACAAATGGGACCTGATTAAACTTAAAAGCTTTTGCACAGCAAAGGAAATTATAAGCAAGGTGAAACAACAACCCTCAGAATGGGAGAAAATAATAGCAAATGAAAGAACTGACAAAGGATTAATTTCCAAAATATACAAGCAGCTCATACAACTCAGTGCTAGAAAAACAAACAACCCAATCAAAAAGTGGAGAAAAGACCTAAACAGTCATTTCTCCAAAGAAGGCATACAGGTGGCTAAGAAACACATGAAAAGATGCTCAATAAATGCAAATCAAAACCACAATGAGATATCACCTCACACAAGTTAGAATGGCCATCATGAAAAAGTCTACAAACAATAAATGCTGGAGAGGGTGTGGAGAAAAGGGATGCTCTTGCACTGTTGGTGGGAATGTAAATTGATACAGCCACTATGGAGGATGGTATGGAGATTCCTTAAAAAACTACGAATAAAACTACCATATGACCCAGCAATCCCCCTCCTAGGCATATACCCTGAGGAAACCAAGGTTGAAAAAGACGCATGTATCACATTGTTCGTTGCAGCACTATTTACACTAGCTAGAACATGGAAGCAACCTAGATGTCCATCGACAGATGAATGGATAAAGAAGATGTGGTACATATACACAATGGAATATTACTCAGCCATAAAAAGGAACACATTTGAGTCAGTTCTGATGAGCTGGATGAACCTGTTATACAGGGTGAAATGAGTCACAAAGAGAAAGCTAAATATCATATTCTAACGCACACATACAGAATGCAGAAAAATGGTACTGAAGAATTTATTTGCAGGGCAGCAACAACAAAAGCAAGAGAGTTCCAGAAAAACATCTATTTCTGCTTTATTGACTATGCCAAAACCTTGGACTGTGTGGATCACAATAAACTGTGGAAAATTCTAAAAGAGACGGGAATACCAAACCACCTGACCTGCCTCTTGAGCAACCTATATGCAGGTCAGGAAGCAACAGTTAGAACTGGATATGGAACAACAGACTGGTTCCAAATAGGAAAAGGAGTACGTCAAGACTGTATATTGTCACCCTGCTTATTTAATTTATATGCAGAATACATCATGAGAAACGCTGGGCTGGAAGAAGCACAAGCTGGAATCAAGATCACCGGGAGAAATATCAATAACCTCAGATATGCAGATGACACCACCCTTATGGCAGAAAGTGAAGAGGAACTAAAAAGCCTCTTGATGAAAGTGAAAGAGGAGAGTCAAAAAGTTGGCTTATAGCTCCACATTCAGAAAACTACGATCATGGCATCTGGTCCCATCACTTCATGGGAAATAGATGGGGAAATAGTGGAAACAGTGTCAGACTTTATTTTTTTGGGCTCCAAAATCACTGCAGATGGGGACTGCAGCCATGAAATTAAAAGATGCTTACTCCTTGGAAGGAAAGTTATGACCAACCTAGATAGCATATTCAAAAGCAGAGACATTACTTAGCCAACAAGGTCTGTCTAGTCAAAGCTATGGTTTTTCCACTGGTCCTGTATGGATGTGAAAGTTGGACTATGAAGAAAGCTGAGTGCCAAAGCATTGATGCTTTTGAGCTGTGGTGTGGGAGAAGATTCTTGAGAGTCCCTTGGACTACAAGGAGAGCCAATCAGTCCATCCTAAAGATCAGTCCTGGGTATTCTTTGGAAGGACTGATGCTAAAGCTGAAATTCCAATACTTTGGCCACCTCATATGAAGAGTTGACTCATTGGAAAAGACTCTGAAGCTGGGAGGGATTGGGGTCAGGAGGACAAGGGGATGACAGAGGATGAGATGGCTGGATGGCATCACCGACTCGATGGACGTGAGTTTGAGTGAACTCCAGGAGCTGGTGATGGACAGGGAGGCCTGGCATGCTGCATTTCATGGGGTCGCAAAGAGTCAGACATGACTGAGCGACTGAATTGAACTGAATGGAGAAACAGACATAGAGAACAGACTTATGGACATGGGGAGAGGGGACAGGGTGAGATGTACAGAGAGAGTTACCATATGTAAATTAAATAGCCAACAGGAATTTGCTGAATGACTCAGGAAACTCAAACAGGGGTTCTGTATCAACCTAGAAGGGTGGGATGGGGAGGAAGATGGGAGGGAGTTTCAAAAGGGAGGGGATATATGTATACCTATGACTGATTAATGTTGAGGTTTGATAGAACACAACAAAATTCTGTAAAGCAATTATCCTCAATAAAATAATAAATTTTTTAAAATCAGTAGCTTTCACATTTAAGTTATAACTTAAAATTTTATGTAATTCTCAACTCTACATTGAATACAAAGAGCAAGATTTACACTTCCTTTTTCTATGTACAGAGAAAAGATACACATAAAATATATACATAAAGATATACATAAAAACATATCCAGTATATCTGTGCTATCAAAATTTCACAGTCAGGGCACCTAAAATATATCTAAAAAGGCTCTGTGGTCAGAAGAAAGAAGGGCAACATGAAAAAAAATAAACTGATTGAGAAATGTTGTCCTAACCCATTTGGAGAGTGCAAATGAAAAGCAAAAACAAAAGTAGAAAGTAAGAGGGAACTTTCAGAAAATGGAAACCATGGGCTCCTACCTAAGACACAGGCCTGAAGGAAGGTCTTCAGAGAACCTAGAAATCAGGTTCACAGAGTCACCCACTGCCCCAGGCCAGCAGCATCTGCAAGGTCCCCGATGGCCCCAGCCTGGTCCTTACTCCTAGCCCTGCTGCTGCTCAGCTGCAACGCCATCTGCTCCCTGGGCTGCCACCTGCCTCACACCCACAGCCTGGCCAACAGGAGGGTCCTGATGCTCCTGCGACAACTGAGGAGGGTCTCCCCTTCCTCCTGCCTGCAGGACAGAAATGACTTCGCATTCCCCCAGGAGGCGCTGGGTGGCAGCCAGGTGCAGAAGGCTCAAGCCATCTCTGTGCTCCACGAGGTGACCCAGCACACCTTCCAGCTCTTCAGCACAGAGGGCTCGGCCGCCGCGTGGGACCAGAGCCTCCTGGACAAGCTCCGCGCTGCACTGGATCAGCAGCTCACTGACCTGCAAGCCTGTCTCAGGCAGGAGGAGGGGCTGCGAGGGGCTCCCCTGCTCAAGGAGGACTCCAGCCTGGCCGTGAGGAAATACTTCCACAGAGTCACTCTCTATCTGCAAGAGAAGGGACACAGCCCTTGTGCCTGGGAGGTTGTCAGAGCAGAAGTCATGAGAGCCTTCTCTTCCTCAGCAAACTTGCAGGAGAGATTCAGGAGCAAGGACTGACGCACACCTGGTTCAACACGGAAATGATTCTCACGGAACAACAGACCACGCTTCCGCCTGCGCTGCCACGTCAAGGACTCTCATTTCTGCTGTCACCCTGCCCTGAACTGATTCAATTTGTCAAATATTTCCTGGAATATTAAGGGACATTATGTTCTATTCTACAAGCACTTGGTCCTCACAGATGCTGAAGCTGATCTATCTACTTATTCACTACCTGGACCATTATTTATCTATTTTAGTATTTATTTATTTATGAATATTTAAATGATCTTGTTGATATAATATTATGTATGTGTATTTATGGGAAAATGTATATTTTGTATTTAGTTAGTTTATGATTTTTCTTCACTCATTAAATTCTTACTGTAAAAAATCTTACTTTGTTTTTTTCCCTAAAACACCAAGCCCGAATGGCAGCTTGATTAAAAAAATGCATTTTGTAAATCTTTGACCCCTCAAGCTCTACCTATGTTGTTTATTGCTCTGAGGACCTCGAAGTGAACACAACTACTCCAATACATTTTGTAACTCTGATTTTTTCAAGAGGAAAGTAACCTAAAAGAATGATCAAAAAAATCCATGCTTCAGGATTTGATAAACTCTTGGTAAGGGCTTTCTGCCTCTTGTTGCTTGTCGAGGTTTTTTCCCTGGAAAGTGGTAGAGATGCTTGAAGAGATGGTAGTCAGTTGGCGAGAGGTCAGGTGAATATCTTATCTTTACACTCAAATATCAGTCATTCACTTCCTCCCGGTGTAGGAATCCCCAGCATGCTCTCCTCATTCACTCTGCATGAACGTGTCCTCTTCATATAGCTGTTTCATTCTCCATTATGGTTTCTGGTTGTCAATTTTCCTTTAATACTGCAAAGCCACCAACTGAAAGCAGAACCTGAGTGAAGCTTCTAGATTTGTCAGGCACTCCCCTATGAGTTCACCTGCTCTGCCTGCCAAGCACTGCAGGCCCAGACTGCCCAGCCTTCCAGAGAAACACAGTAAACATAGGAAAGGAACGCGCCACAGTGAACAGTGGTGGAGACTCCAGGGGCTCCTCTGTGCCTCTGCCTGGCTCTTCCACGTGCTGATTACACTAGGAGAAGCTTGCCTGGGTCAGGATTCTCACTTGTTCAAAAAGCCCAAAGCGCAGGAAACTTGGAGTTGAAAGTCAGCAGTAGTTTGAGAACTTGGAAGGAGAATAGAGAAGCGTAAAGTGTTCCCTGGAACAGTGGCAGGGCCCCAGGACATGGAACAACACAGATGAGCTGCACTGAGGCAATGTCTTTGCATCTTTGAGAGACAAAATCAAATGAGCTTGAATAAAAGCGTCACAGGCAGGCCTTTAGAACATTCATTAACAGTGGGACAGAGCCATCCCCCCAGGACATGTCAGTAATGTGCAGACTGGGAGATCGCAATTTCTCAAAGTAACAGAGATCTTTGTGGAAATTCGTGTATTTAATGTAGGCAATTTTGAAGGAGGACATTGAGGGATCAATCATCTTTCTCTTCTTCCCAGTTGGGACATATAGCACATATAGCTACATGTAAAGTCAGAGGGGCATTTTTTAATATAATTTAATTTATTTATTCATTTTTCACTGAACTGGGTCTTCGTAGCTGCATGGACTTTTCTCTAGTTGCCCAAAGCGGGGCTTCTCTCTAGTGGTGGTGCACAGGCTTTTCGTTGCAGTAGCTTCTCTCGTTGAGGAGCTTGGGCTCTAGCACACTCGGGCTTCAGTAGTGGCGGTCCCGGGGCCTAGGGCACAGGCTCAAAGGCTGTGGTGCACGGGCTTCACAGCCTCCAGACCACATGTAGTCTTATGTGTCACCTGCCTTGGCAGGCAGATGCCTTACCACTGAGCCTCCAGGGAAGCCCCTCAGAGGACGTTTAAAGTACATTGAGAGGTATAGAAACCTTCTTGAGGATTAGGGTCCTAAAACAAGTAAAAAACATTCCTTAAACATATCATTTTATTAACAAATTATTTTCTAAATAACTTTTCAATGTCAATTCTGTACTATTACTTAATGATATTTAATAAGTTGATCTAGAAATTAAAAAAAAAGATAACTACATAAGGCATTGAGGCTTACTTTACAATTCAAGCCAGTCTCTTCCTGCTAAGGAGAAAAATCTTCACTGCTTCTGTCTAGGCAGCACATATGTTTTTCCCTCTTGGTCACACACAGGCCTCCTCAACAGTCATAGCTTGACCAGAAGCTGGAAAACTAGGAGCAGAGGTTCTTCACTGGACTCGATACCAGGATGACCCGTCTGGACTGGAGGTGAGCAATGCAGGTGTCCTCCTCTAGAATGAGAACATCAGGCTGTGGGAGTTCATTTTTTCAGGAGGACTTGGTGAGGACTGCAGGCTGGAGGTCAGCCTCTCTTCTGCTCTAAGCGACTGAGTGCTCCACGGATGTCGGGGAGGTCAGGATGCATGTGATTGTGGTGAAGGGGTGATGTGCAGATAAGCTCACATCTTGGGAGAATATGGCTGAGAATCAGGAGGAACAGATGTCTCTCTGAAAGATTTTAGAGCTTTTCTACCCATGAGAAGTTACAAAATTGGGTTCATAAGTTTCCTCTGGAAATTATCTAACTCTCTGCTGAGCTGCTGTGTCAGTTTTCCCAGAGCACAGAGTGCCTCATTCCTGAACTCCTATCAGGGTGTGTTGGGGGTCAGGGACTGCAGTGGGTAGAGACTTCATCCTACAGAACCTGATGCTGAAAGATGTTTTCACTGTCATCCTGAAGGAGAAACGTCACAGCTCATGTGGCGAGAAACTGTTGGATGCTTTTTCTTTGTACTTAAACTCACAAGAAAGGTCAAGAGTTTAAAATACATAGAAAAGAGGGCTTACTTCTAGTAGGGATAATAAAGTTATTTCACTATATTTCAAGGAAGAAACCACTCATAAAAGCTTAGACTTCAGTGAGGCTTGTGAGATCAGACTTCCCCAACCAGGGATTGAAATCAGGTCACAGTAGTGAAAGTGCTGGATCCTAACCACTAGACAATGAGCAAACTCCTCTTTTTTTTTTTTTTTTTTTTAAGCTGGCAGAACAATCTATTCCCTTCTAACTACTTAATAGTGATTTCCTCTATTTAAATTAAGTCTTAGTTCTGATGACTTCAGACCACACCTTGTGGCCCTACAAAACAAGACAGTGGCCCTCTGGCATTTGAAATGGATTAAGGGGTCTTTGTCATCTCATTCTCCTCCTCACTTACTTCATTGGTTCCTTAATGTCATGTTGATTTTCACCCTTCCTTTTATTTTTTTAATGGGATCCTTCAGACAAGTCAAAGCCCCCAAGGTTTGCCCTTGAATCTTTGCTACTACTGGAATAACTCATTTGTCCAGATTTATATTGTTCTGCAAGGAGATCCAACCAGTCCATTCTGAAGGAGATCAACCCTGGGATTTCTTTGGAAGGAATGATGCTAAAGCGGAAACTCCAGTACTTTGGCCACCTCATGCGAAAAGTTGACTCATTGGAAAAGACTCTGATGCTGGGAGGGATTGGGGGCAGGAGGAGAAGGGGACGACCGAGGATGAGATGGCTGGATGGCATCACGGACTCGATGGATGTGAGTCTGAGTGAACTCCGAGAGATGGTAATGAACAGGGAGGCCTGGCGTGCTGCGATTCATGGAGTCGCAAAGAGTCGGACACGACTGAGCGACTGAACTGAGCTGCCAGGATTATAAGTAAGTGTGACCTAAGAGTTAATGAGAGGATTCAGTTAAAATTCTAGAGTTTGGAAAGTGGCTAGTCCATTAGTAGCAGGCAATAAAATTCAGTGATTATTTTAATATCATAATTACTATTTCCCTGATTAAGATCAGAGTCTTTTGGAATCATTTATTTCCATTTCCTTTTAGTTTTTATCAAAGCATCTTCTCATTGCCTGAGCGAATTTGTTACCTAGGCAGATGCTCAGAAAGGTTGAGCTCCAAGACACTGCCAAAGAGGATTAGTGTTCTAGCAACTGACATTCTAGTTGTTCACCTCTTGTTAGGTGATGGGTTTGACTTCTTCTTTCTCTCCTGAAGCTAATCCTACATGGATTAATTGAAAGTAAACTGAGATAGCTGATCTTCCAAAGCAAAGGGCACTCAACTGGCCCAGGATTTGGCCTTCGTTGAGCTTCTATCAGAAGCAGCCATGCCCCAACCTTTGTGTTGGTCATCCTGGCCTCATGCTTCCCCTCCGCCACAGCCTCATTCCCAGCTGTGCTGTATTGAATTTGCTAACTCAGAATAAGTCATTCTATCAGGGGAAAACCACTTCCCTTCTTTCAGACATTCAGAATACATTAGTTTTCTCTTTGCCCACAAAAGAACTGTGGACTTTTACTTTCTAGGAAAGTGTCAAAGGGAAACAGCAACAACAAAAAAAACTAAGGTCTTGAAATGATAGAGCTACAGCCCCTCTTCCCTTCTTGCTTTATTCTTCTTACCTCAACGTGAAGTAGAACCAGAGCAGAAGCAGCAAGACAAATCCTGACCACCAAGTCACTAAATGAGGGCAGAAACTTTAAGTAAAAAATTACACTCAAGTAAAGGAAAGAAGGCTATTTCTCCCTGAATGAGTAGCCTGGCTCTCACCGTCCTGAATTCTCAGAGGGAGAAAGAAACAGAGGAACAGAGATGCCCAGTGGAATCAACTGCACTATAACTCACTAGACTCTGTGCCATAAGCTTCCAGTGAGAGACAACACCATCCCTGAATCTCCTTCTTCCAACTCAGAAACTCTGAGCAGAACAAGTCTTGAACTGTTTAAGTAAAAGGATTGAATAATAAAACTATACTTGGCAACGCAAGTAATATTTATCTACCAAAAGCAAAATAATTGCAGTTGGAAATTCCTCTACTAACTTGCACAAATACATATTTGCTCTCAGTATCTGAGCACTGCTGACACTCTGGACATCTGGGGACACGGGTCAGGAGGAGAGGAGGTCACCACCAGGAACTAGGGTTCTTCACACAGACACTGCAGGGGAGAGGATGGGGGTTTAGGAAGATGATTTATTCTCCCAACAAATAAACAAGCCCTCCACAGAGAGGAGATTTTCGAGTCCACAGGATGTGGTAAGCCTGTCCTCAGGGAGGGAGTCAGAAGGTGAGGAAGGGACTCAGTCACTCCAGAGGACAGGGGGTGGCTGCATGTGATCTCTCCCTTGTGAGTGAGGTGCTGCTGGGAAATACAATTATCCTGGATTTAGAGTCTCCTCCCCAATGTTCTCTGAGAAGAACCAAGATTCTGGTGGGAGTATTGGCCCAGTCTGTGGAGGATGACAAGTCTCCAGTAAGAAAACGGTGGAAAAAAATGATGATGTCTGTAACAGTCCTGACCTCAGGTTCCCTGAAGCACAACCAAATGGACCTGTAGGAACGGGTTCCAGAAGGAAGAGAAACAGGGGACGAGTTCATGGACTCATAATAATCAGCCTCGTCTCTAAATCAAACACTCAAGAAAACTCATCATTTGTTTCGAAGAACTTAATTGCCAGAGTATCTGGTAAATCTCTAAATAAATACGGAAACCACAGAGCTGAGAGAGCCTGTATTCCCATGTAAAGTAAGAGGGAAAAAAGGAGCCTAATATGAGGACTACAGATGTGTTCACGGATAAGAGGAGAGCAACATTTATGCATGAGAGACAAACAGCAATAATGTATAGACAAAGACTTCTCTCATTTGATTGATAAATATCTATTTGGATGGGTATATTTGAAGTTATTAAAAAGTAGGTAAAATTAATAGTTTAGATTGATGACATTTTCTTCAATCATACTGTGAATACATAAATGAAAATCAAAAAAGGAAGTTAAAATGCATAGAAATAACTAGAAAGTGAAAATTACTGTGTTCCCTATTTAATGGCCTCGCTTAGAAAGCCTGGCATCAGAGAACCTACCTCAAGGTTCCAACAGACGCCGTCTCAGCCAGCCCAGCAGCAGCCGCATCTTCCCCATGGCCTTCGTGCTCTCTCTACTGATGGCCCTGGTGCTGGTCAGCTACGGCCCGGGAGGATCCCTGGGCTGTGACTTGGCTCAGAACCACATGCTGGTTGGCAGGAAGAACCTCAGGCTCCTGGGCCAAATGAGGAGACTCTCCCCTCGCTTCTGTCTGCAGGACAGAAAAGACTTTGCTTTCCCCCAGGAGATGGTGGAGGGCGGCCAGCTCCAGGAGGCCCAGGCCATCTCTGTGCTCCACGAGATGCTCCAGCAGAGCTTCAACCTCTTCCACACAGAGCGCTCCTCTGCTGCCTGGGACACCACCCTCCTGGAGCAGCTCCGCACTGGACTCCACCAGCAGCTGGACGACCTGGACGCCTGCCTGGGGCAGGTGATGGGAGAGGAAGACTCTGCCCTGGGAAGGACGGGCCCCACCCTGGCCGTGAAGAGGTACTTCCAGGGCATCCGTGTCTACCTGCAAGAGAAGGGATACAGCGACTGCGCCTGGGAAACCGTCAGAGTGGAAATCATGAGATCCTCGTCTTCATCAGCCAGCTTGCAAGAAAGGTTAAGATGATGGATGGAGACCTGAACTCACCTTGACGTGACTCTCACTGACTAAGACGCCACATCACGCTCACCTGCGGTCATTTAAGAGACTCTGAATTCTGCTTTAGCCAAAATATTTATTGAATTAAGTCAAAGTACTTTCTCAGTAGTAATAAGCAAGTAGGTATAAAAAGTATTCAGTTGCACGGGAATCAGTGCATAGTGATGACTGCCCTGATGTTATTTATATATTTCTTTATGTACATATTTTCATTCAATATTTTATCTCATTATATTTATATTTTCATATAAAATTTTGTTTACATTGTAATAAAATTTAGAAAATATGTTCATTTCCTTAGTCTTCTAATTTGTTTTTATGAAATTATTATGAAGGTAAACTTGTTCTTCATTCTGAAGACCCAAATCTTTATTTTGTCTACATAAACCTATTGTGGAATAGCATTTGTCCATTTGTACTATGGAATGGTTCTATTATTTCTCAGGACTTGACTGTCAAAAGGTGGAATTACTGGAATTTCCTGGCAGTCCAGTGCTTTGGACTCCACACTTCTAGTATAGGAAGCTCAGGTGCCATGGATTCTGCAAGCTACAGAGTGCAGCCCTACATTCCACCCCTCAAAAAAAACAAAAACAAAAACAAAAAAGGTAGAAAGGAGTTGTGATACTGTGGGAAATGATTAGTCCTGAAGTCACAGATAAACTAATTTATACCCAGTCAGCAAAGAACTGTTGGTGTCAGTATCTGGGGGGAAGACTCATCTCCTCCAGAAAAGCTGCTGACATGTGGTGCTGAGTGGCTGATCCCGACACCTGTTACTCTTCCCTCACCTTCTCCTCGGTCCTGCTTTACTGAACAATCCACTCCCTTACACTATATCTTCACTGCCTCCAACACAGGAGCTCTGTTCTGTGATGGTTTCTGGCTTCAAAGTTTCTCTGAGTGGAAATCACGGGAAGAGAGCACACGTGAAAGGAGAGTTCTGGAAGTTTCAAAACCTTTGAATGCAGCTCTGCTATTTAACAGCAGTGTGACCCTGCAAAATATCACAAACACTAAGGAGAAGGATATGGCAACCCACTCCAGTATTCTTTCTTGAAAATCCCATGGACAGAGGAGCCTGGTGGGCTGCTGTCCATGTGTCACAGGAGTTGGACGTGACTGAACCAACCTAGCATGCACGCAGGCATGCATGCTGTCCTGATCCTCTTCTTTAATATGTGGAAAATATCAGTAATTTTTCATAGGACTACTGTTAGGATCAATGAGCCATATTACAAGAAGCATAAAAGTGTTCCTGGCAGAAATGATCAGGACAGTGAGTCCCAGAGTAGCTGCCCACAGGGAGCAGACAGGACAGCTGGCCTGAGGCAGTGACTGGAAGGCAACTCTGGAAAGATGCTGGGTCCTTGGTAACAATATGTAACTTGGGGGCTAGATGCACAGTTTAGTTTGTGAACTCTCCTGTGCTCAATGCTGAAGACAATTCCAATTTCTGTGTTTCAGACTTCTAGAAGCATTCTTAGGAAGTCATAGAAATTCTTTGAGAAAGAAGGATTAGTAGAAAATCTTTGATCTACTATAAAAATGAATAATAGGGAAATCATAGAGATCTCCTAGGACTGCAGAAAATCACACACATTACTCATTAATAATGTTTCTTGTTCTTTAGTATGAGTAGTCCTGTACTACTTTTTAACATATTTCTAAAATCACCTTCTCAACTCTCTGTTGGGTTTCCGTCTTTCAGCAGCAAAGCAGAGGCAGGAAGAAAAGAGCAAGGGCCATGCAGTGTGAGGTTCTGCTCTCCAACCCTGAGCTGTCCTGGGTTTGATCCTAGTTGTTCTCCATGAAGACTTCAGTCCCTAAGTGCTGGCAGTGTCACCTCCTAGAGTCGGTCCTTCTCAGAAATTAGTGCCTTTAGAGGAGAGACTGCTACAAGAGTGTGCAGGTGTCTTATAACGTAAGTGAGTCTTTCTCTGAAGATGGGGCATGAAGGCAATTTTATTGGTCAACATACATAAACCTTACACATGCATACTGCCAACTGTCCATGATAACAATGGTTACATTAATCTATATTCAAGACCATAGAAGCTCTTATATGTTCTCACACATTGATCAAAACTGGATCTTATCATCTTTTTCAGTTTTTGCCAGTCTGACTGGTGACACATAGCATCTAGCAGCAACCATTAGTTTTCCTTTTCCTAATTGATGGCGGTTGTTATCAGTCATACTCCAGTCAGGAAAACAGAAAATTCCTTCCAGCCCTCTAGTCCACCCTTGGAACTGGTATGGGAAAGAAAAACAATCTGCAGGCAAAGGAGAAATGTACTGGAAGGAACTAGAGCCCCAGCACCACAGAGTAGAGTTGAGGAGAAGAGCTGTGGAGCTGAGACGTTCGTTTTGACCACTGCACTGGAACAGATGACAGCCTTTCCCCATCACATCCACTGGAAGTGCAGGCTGCCTCTGTGAACTTCTGATCCTACAGAATGCACCCATTGCTCTTCACTGTCACTTTACTCATGTAAAGAAGTTCATTTTTGTTCAAACTCTGTGATCTCCAGCTAGAAGACACACAGATTGCAAGGTCCTCAACCAGATCCCAGGCTGCACACTCACACTGCACTCCTGCTATCTGGCTGGTATCCAGTCTGAATTTCATTTGTGACCAAGAAGTTTGTGGTTTTCCTGTGTTCAAAGCCCAGAACTGTCTTCTGTTCAAACTGATGAACTAGGTCATGACCTGCTCTAGTTTTCAGGCCTTTAAAAATCTATCTTGATGATGATGTCTTCCAAGGACACATGCTGGAATTATATACCCAACTGCTTATTTCACAGTTGGTGTCTACTGAGGACACATTATGCTGAAATCAAAAGCATTTTAATTGCAATTTTTAAAACAACTTATCCATATGAGAAGACATTTTGAAAAAGTTCATGAAACTCTCCAATGAAAAACTGACTAAAAAAAAATGCTTAACAGGTGACCTTTGGTTAAAAGACATGAGAGGAAAAAAGGATTTTGTAAATTGAGATGAGTTATTCAAAGTAGTTACCGGGTCATAAGTTTGTCAAATATGGCTTTCGCTCAGATGAAGAGAGATATACAAAGAAGTAATATTGAATACATTATTGATGATTTTGCTTCCATTAAAGCCAGGAACTTAAAGTACTGTTGTGGCATAAGGAAAATATTTGAATTTAATGTGAGTCGAAGACTTATACATTTTAAAACATTTTCCAACCAATTAACATGACAGGAGAAATTAACCATTTATATTAATGTTAAATGAAATAATTTTCCCTGTACCTAGAAGCTTCTTTTGAAGTCTCAGTTTTGTCCCCAAGTCTTCCCACTGGAGGGTCCCATTATCTAGCAGATTCCCATCCAGATTGTAGATACCTTTCCCTGAATTACTCCTTTTCCCCATAAACAAGGGCTTCCCTTGTGGCTCAGCTGGTAAAGATCTGCCCGCAGTGAGGGACAGCTGGGTTCAATCCCTGAGCTGGGAAGCTCTCCTGGAGAAGGGAAAGGCTACCCACTTCAGTATTCTGGCCTGGAGAATTCCATGGACTGTATAGTCCATTGGGTCGCAAAGAGTCAGACACGACTGAACGACTTTCACTCACTCCAGAACAATTCTGAATCTGAAAACATAGCACAACATGCTGTGATTTCCAGCCGTCAATCGCAGCATAAAAGGGCACCGGTGTGAACCGCTCTGGCTAAAATCCTCTCCCAGGAAGGGGAGGATGGACGCAATGGTAGCTTATCTAGAATTTGGAGGTACAGAAATCAAAGGCTCTGAGCGGAGGCGCAAAGCTCGCCTGGGCAGTGGGGCTCGAAAAGGAAGCGTCCTCTCTGTTCCCGTGGCCCCAAGCTCTTCCTGGGCCCCGGCGGGCGGCACCTCGCTCCGGTCGCGGCTCCTGCCCACGGCGACCCGCGAGTTCTCCCTGTGGATCTGATGCCCCAGCGGGCAGCGCTGCACCTGTAGGCGGGTCCCGCTGGGTGGGCGGTGCCGGTCTGTCCGTTACTGGGAGATCGGGCGCCCCCTCCCGGCCCCTGGGGCTCAGCAAAAGGAGTTTAGAGGGCTCCCGCGTTTAGTGCAGGACCTGAACTGTTTCACAGAGGCCCAGGTGAAGTGCTGAATTTCTGGACTCCTGGTCTCGCTGCTGATGGCAATGGGGAGGCTCTGCTCCATCCCTCACATTTCACCCATTAGCTTAGGTCGTCTTCTATTCTTTTTGTCATTTCCCAAATTCATATAATTTGGAAGCAAAAGTTTGTTGCTGACACCAGGATTCTTGGCCTCAGGAGAAGAAGAATTCAATCCAGGGCCAGTGAGGAGGCTTGATCGCTCAGAACTTTTGTGTAATAAAGTTTTATCAAAGTACAAAAGAGATAGAGAAAGCTTCTGACATAGACATCAGAAGGGGGCAGAAAGAGTGCCCCATGCTAGTCTTCAGCCAGATGTCATATACCTACTGCTGCTGCTGCTGCTGCTAAATCTCTTCAGTCGTGTCCGACTCTTGTGCGACCCCACAGATGGCAGCCCACCAGGCTCCCCCGTCTCTGGGATTCTCCAGGCAAGAACTCTGGAGTGGGTTGCCATTTCCTTCTCCAATGCAGTCTGCTAATTAGAGAAAGAAAATGTCTCAAAGCTCAGAGAATGGCACCAGGCCCCTCACCCACAACATGCATTGAGATAACATTGGCACCAGGTGAGTCATCCCTGGCCATAAAACAATTGACATGAATCTTCTAGAAAGGCAGATTTCCAAACAAATATACAGTTTCATTAACACAGATTAGGAGAACAATGTATAATAGACTGGTTTGTCAAGTCGGTTCTGAGCCTTTAGGTGGAACTGACTTGAACGCAGAGTCTAGGATAAATACACAGTACATTAACAGCTTAAGACAAACATTTCCGTAAGAAAAATGCATGGGTTAGCTCAAGGTTTGGGAAAAGTGAAGTTCAGGTGGAACCAGGTGTCATTATGGCAACACAGAATTTTAAGAGAAATGTCTTTTTAAATTTGTATAGAGAAGTGAAGTCGCTCAGTCATGTCCAACTCTTTGGGATTCCATGGACTGTAGTCTACCAGGCTTCTCTGTCCATGGGATTTTCCAGGCAAGAGTACTGGAGTGGGTTGCCATTTCCTTCTCCAGGGGATCTTCCTGACCCAGGGATCGAATCCAGGGCCCCTGCAATTGCAGGCAGACGTTTTATCCTCTGAGCCACTAGGGAAGCCCAAACGGGGAAAAAATATAACACGAGTTTGTTTCCTCCTGCCGCTTAAGAGAGAGATAAAAAATGTCTGACACTTGCAGCCTGTTTCCTCTGTTTGGAGACCCCCAGGCTTCCTGTCTGTTACCCTCTCAAAAGCATTAGATTTTCTTTTTTTTACTTACATTCACAAGAGCCATCAGCTTGGTGTTTTCTACAGAGGATTCACTGAAATGTTTCTAACCCAATCTCTTGCTGGAGTCAAAATACATAAGGATCTTGTCCATCATGTAGCTCCAATTAATAGTGAAGATTCATGGAACAATCTATATGAATCATCTTGGACAGTTAAATATGATTATTTTATAATTATTAGAATTATTAATTTTGTCAATCACATTTAGACTTTCAGTAATAACTACCAGTTGATAATTTCATTTTGCTTCTTATACAAAATAATCAGATATGTTGTAAATTGCTCAGCTTATCTAGAATTTGGAGGTAGACGTGAACTAATGGAAATAAGAGGTTTGTAACATCGAGGTATGAAACAACAAGGGTGCATCTTGTGTTAGAAATAAACTAGGAAATTAAGTGAGGGCTCAGTGCATGCAGTGTGCGCAGGCGTCATGGTCTAGATAAGCAGTTTGGAATCTGACATGTTAGGTTTTGAAAACTGGATTTGCCATTTCATTATTAGATTATATAATTCAAATAAAGTCTTAGCAGGAGGCTCTTTGAAACAAAAATATTAACTCAGTTTCAACTATGTTGAAAGGACTGCGTGAGTCCCTCACAAAGGCTAAGGAGTTTGTAGTTGTTGTCACCGTCATTTTTGATAAACACTGAGAGTCTGTGAAATTTGTCTGGCAGGTCCTTGGTAATCATGTCCACAGTAGTCTTGTAACATTTAATTAGTAATCAATTCAGGATGGAGGTGCCATAAAAAGTGAGGGCAGCATCAGGGAACGTGTTCTTACTCCTCGCTAATATCAAGAATGAAATAGATCCTAATGAATCCTTGCCATAAACACAATACCTTGGTATCTCCTTACTCCCGTGTTACAGACTGAATGTGTGTGTGTTCCCAAAATTCATATATTGAAACCCTAACCCTTGACTTCCCTGATGGTCCAGGGGCCAGGACTCCATGCTCCCAAAGCAGGGAGCCTGAGCTGGATCTCTGTCAGGAAACTAGATTGCATGGCAAGCAGGACTTCCGATTGCTTACGGAAAGATCCTGCATGAAGCAACCAAGATCCAAGAACCAGCATACATCGACTAAGACATGCCGCAGCCAAATAAACACATAAAATAAATATTTAAAAAATTCTTTAAAAACCCATAGAAACCCAACCCATCAATGTGATAGTATCGAAAGCTGGAACATTAGGGAGATCATTAGGGTTCAGTTCAGTTCAGTACATTTTAGTCACTCAGTCGTGTCCGACTCTTTGCGACCCCATGAATCGCAGCACGCCAGGCCTCCCTGTTCATCACCATCTCTCGGAGTTCACTCAGACTCACATCCATCGAGTCAGTGATGATTATTATTTTTAATGTCATAGTTACTATTAGCTAGACTAAGATCAGGATCTTTTGGAATCATTTAATTCCCTTTCATTCAAGTTATTTCAAAGCATATTCTCTTTGCCCAAGTGGATTTATCAGCTATGCAGATGCTCAGCAAGTCTGGTCTCGTTGACCCTGCCAGAGAGCATTAGTGTTCGAGCAACTGGGGATCTGATTGCCTATCTCTTGTGAGCTGGTGAGTGTGACTTCTTCCTCCTCCCCTTATACTGACTACATGCTGAGTCAAGAAAAGAAAAATTAGGTGGCTGGTCTTACATGCCAGAGAGCATTAGTGTTCGAGCAACTGGGGATCTGATTGCCTATCTCTTGTGAGCTGGTGAGTGTGACTTCTTCCTCCTCCCCTTATACTGACTACATGCTGAGTCAAGAAAAGAAAAATTAGGTGGCTGGTCTTACAAAGCTGACGGCAGTCAACAGATCAAGGACTTGACCTTCTTTGAGCTTCTGTAAGAAGCAGCCCTGTCCCCGCCTTTCTGTTGTTCATATTGGCCTCATTGTTTCCCTCTGCCTCAGACTTGTCCCCAGCTGTGCTGCACTGAAGTTTGCTAACTCAGAATACGTCACTGGGTCAGGGGAAAACCACTTCCCTTCTTTCATATTCATGACATTGAGACTACTTACCCTTGTTTTCTATTGCCCACACACACACAAAAAAGTGTAATTTTACTTTCTAGAAAAGTTGCAAAGAGAAACAAAAAAATCTAACGTCTTGAAAGTGATTGAGATGCAGCCCCTCTGGCTTTCTTTACTTCCCTTTGTTGTTCTCACATCATCATGAATTACAACCGCAACAGGAGCAATGAGACAAATCTTGTCCAATAAGTCAGTCAGTTCAGTTCAGTTCAGTCGCTCAGTCGTGTCCGACTCTTTGCAACCCCGTGAACTGCAGCGTGCCAGGCCTCCCTGTCCATCACCAACTCCCAGAGCCTACCCAAAATAAGTCACAAAGTGAATATAAAAAGTTTAAATGAAAAATTACAGTCGAGGAAAGAAGACTATTTCTCCTGATCTAGTAGGCTGGGTCTCACTGCCCTGCATTCTCAGAAGAACAGAGACAGAGGAACAGAGATGCCGGGTGGAATCAAGTGCCTGAATGAACAGCTGTAGCTCACTCGATTCTGTGACATAAGCTTCCAATAAGAGCCTGTCCTCAGGGAGGGAGTCCAGCAGGTGAGCAAGGGGACTCTGTCACTCCAGAGGACAGGGGGTGGCTCCATGTGATCTCTC
>SJYT01059644.1:6697-21067 GCA_006410635.1 Cephalophus harveyi
ACTTTGGCCACCTCATGCGAAGAGTTGACTCACTGGAAAAGACTCTGATGCTGGGAGGGATTGGGGGCAGGAGGAGAAGGGGACGACCGAGGATGAGATGGCTGGATGGCATCACGGAATCGATGGACATGAGTCTGAGTGAACTCTGAAAGATGGTGATGGACAGGGAGGCCTGGCGTGCTGCGATTCATGGGGTCGCAAAGAGTCGGACACGATTGAGTGACTGAACTGACCTGAACTGAATTATCTAATTTTAGCTGCCATACTGGACAACAGAGATAGAACATTTCCACTGTTCTAGAATAATCTATTGCATATAGCAGCTCTGTATCTACTGGCTAACATTTGTGTTAACTGTGGGGAAAGCAGATAACAAAACCAGCTTTATACCTATTTAAAGAATTGACATTACCAAGCAGCAGCAGAGATTCCCACCTGGCTGCTACATATGTGCTAATGACAAGCTGAGGTACTTCTCTCCTCAACCCTTAGGGCAGGCGGGAGAGGTCTGGGGCAGAGGACAGACACCTCCAGTCCTGAGCACCCTATCCCAGTGTGCTATGAGCATTCTATCATTTTGCAAGTATCTCATGTCACAGGGATCTTCCTATATTAAAACACAGGAAGCACTGACGGAGAAATCCAAAACACCAAAATATTTCAAAAGAGTTATTTTTTTTGTACCATTGAGCATGTATATGTTTAGCTTTGGGGGAAAAAAGCATTTAAACACTGTCCAGTTTCTTCAAAATCAGACCTACCATCATCTACTAGACATGTCATTGTACCCCAAAGAGGAACAAGATTCAAAAGGACAAAAAAGTACTTCATGAGGTGTCATGTTTTCTTTATGGGCTCCACCAGAGGTATGAATTCCTATAAACTGTGCTCATGTGATATAATTTGTTATTGACTGAACTGCATCCTCCTCGAAACTTGTAGATTAAAGTCCTAACCCCCTAGTGTGACTTATGTAGAGGTAGGGCCTTTAAGGAGGGAGTCACGAGTACCTGAGGTTATAAGGGTAAGGCCGTAATACAACAGGACTGGAGTCCCTAGAGGACGAGGCAGAGATGGCAGAGAGTTCTGTGCACACACGCAGAGGAGAGGCCATGTGAGGACATTGCAAGAAGACAGCCATCTGCAAGCCAGGAGGACCCTCACCAGAAACCAAAGTTTCTGGCTCTCTGATCTCAGACTTCTAGCTTCCAGAACCGTGAGAAAATAAATTTTCATTGTTTAAGCCACCCAGTCTGTGATATTTTGTTACAGCAGCCTGAATAGACAAACATGTAACTTAATCAACTTTAACTGCTCTCACATACACATGCACTAGTTAAACAGAGAAGCTGTGACTACTGAAGCATAGACAGATCCACTTTTTATGCCCTTTGGCCTATAAGACAGAAAGTAAAGCTGAGTAAGTCTTTAAGGTACAGAAAGGGCAGAGCATTCCATTCTGGATCCTCACAGGGTCCCCAGCCTCTGGGATCTAATGCCTGATGATCTGAAGTAGAGCTGATGTAACAGTTGAAATAAAGTACACAATAAATGCAATGCACATGAACCATCCCAAAACCATCCTCCCTCCTCCCTGGTCTGTGGAAAAATTATCTTCCATGAAACTGGGCCCTGGTGCCAAAACGTTGAGTACTGCTAAGACATGTCTGAATCATCAGGAAAAGGATTTAATAAACATATACTAAACCTCAGGTATGGAAAATCCATAAAAGAATGTGTAGTAGAGACAGGTGAACAGATATCAATACATGCCTAAGAGAGAAGACATGAATACTTTTTCTTTCAGCTCCATCTTCATTTATGCATGTTCCACTGGAGAGCTAAAACAAAATAAGGAAGCTTAAAAGGTGTAGGGAAGGGACTTTCCTGCTGTGGAGTCAAGTGGCTTTGACTCCACACTCCCAATCAGAAGTCTGAGATCAATGAGTCAGAAAATTCCGTTTCTGGTGAGGGTTCTCTTCCTGGCTCGCAGATGGCTGGTCAGGGAACTAGATCCCACATACCACAATTAAACATCCACATGCCACAACTGAAAAGATCTCACAGACAGCAGTGTAAACTGAAGATCCTGCATGTCGCAACTAAGACCTGGCATAGCAAAACAAATGAATTTTTTTTTTTAAAAAAGGTGGCGGTCACCTATTCCCAACACAGCAAGGCCCAAGATGGAACCCAGAGAAGCAACAGGTTCATATAAGCTATACTCCTGTGGAAAAGTAAGATTTGGGGGAGTAAATAAAAGGGAAGTAGGAAAATTAGCACAGGAAAGTTGGTAAAGTATGCTTAGTGTTGCTCCAATTACAATTCTCCGCTTGCGGTCCTTTTTTTTCCCTAAGAGCAAATAAGGCAGGTTTAGGCAGGTGAATGGCATCTGAAAGAAGACTGCCAATCAAATGACTTACTGGAACTGAGAGGTGAGGTCTCAGTTAAGTATGAGGAAGGAGAACACCACCTGCACTTAACAGCACTCGTAATTCATGGCATTTCACTATATTAACTCATTTGATCCTTACATTAGCCTTTTAAGAAGGACAAGATCAGAATTAATTCCCTTTCACAGAAGGGCAAATGAAGACTCAGAACAGTTAGGCTCCACACACGAAGTCACAAGGTAAGTAAGAAGCGTTGTAGGTAGGACTGTGGCACCCAAGTCTTTTTCTTTTTTTGCAACCAAGTCTTTTACACTTGTATACACTGATCATTTTATATATATACCTCCCACCTACCCAAAGAATTTGTCGGGTAATCAGAAAGCAATACTATATACTATAGTTTATCCATTAACTTAGTATGGTTACACTTTTAAATTTTCAATAGCCACAAGATATGTATTAATAATAAAGGGGAAAAGAGTAACTCCACCATGAAGAAAGCTGACGGACACTACCTTATCCTGATGAGAGTTAACATCACTAGTAAGATACCTAGTAATAAGATACCCAGTAATAAGGTATCTAGATCATTGCCTTCTGATATGATGCGCTGAAAACACAGCATTTCTGTGGTATTCTTGGTGGGGGGGCGGTGCCACCTGAATCTAATAACTGGGAAACATTAGCTAAATCCAAATTCAAAGATATTCTACAAAATAACTGACCAGGACTCTACAAAAGAATCAAAACTGTTACAAAACAAAGACAGACTAAGAAACTGCTCTGGATTGAGGCAGATGATGGAAACACAGAGGCTAATGACTTCCCTGGTAGCTCAGACGGTAAAGCATCTGCCTACAATGCAGGAGACCTGGGTTCAATCCCTGGGTCGGGAAGGTCTCCTGGAGAAGGAAATGGCAACCCACTCCAGGATTCTTGCCTGGAAAATCCCATGGACAGAGGAGCCTGGTAGGCTACAGTCCATGGGGTTGCAAAGTCGGACACGACTGAGCGACTTCACTTCACAATACAATGACTGGGTTCAATCCCTGGGTCGGGAAGGTCTCCTGGAGAAGGAAATGGCAACCCACTCCAGGATTCTTGCCTGGAAAATCCCATGGACAGAGGAGCCTGGTAGGCTACAGTCCATGGGGTTGCAAAGTCGGACACGACTGAGCGACTTCACTTCACAATACAATGCGTAATCCCAAAACAGATGCTAGACCAAGAAAAAGACATCCATGGGACAGCTGGGAAAATCTGAAAAAGGTCTACAAACTAGTCAGTGTTATTTCATGATGTTAATTTAACTTCTCAATGTTGATCACTAGACTAAAGTTATGTATGTTAACACTTGGAAAAGCTGGATGAAAGCTATATGCCAACTGTACTGTTTCTGCATTTTTCTTCCTAAATTTGAAATTATTTCAAAAATGAAAAGTTTAAAATGTTTAAATTTTAAACAATTTGATACTTGCTCTAAAAACAAACAAGTGAATATTACAAATGAATGAACACCAATATAATACTGACATTAAGCACTTATTAATTTTATCAAAGAAAAATCCTCATTTCAAATACAGTAAATTCCCAAAGAATAATCGATTTTACTATACTTGATTCTGAACTGCATAAAGGCAAATTTCTGTCTTATCCTCATGCAATTCTCTTTATTTAAACTATCAACAGTTGAGAAAAACATGAAGCTAACAACGTATTAATTTTCAGCCATTTCCATTAAACTACAAGCAACGAAATGACCAAAAAATTATTTTCCTTATAAACAGAAAAATTCAATAAAATTTAATACTTCACAAATAGTATGAGTTTCTTAAGGTACAGTTACAACTCTTAGATATCTCCCTTTTCTGGATGCAATTACAATATGTGAGTCCAAAGCTATATAAAAACCTAGCTCTATATGAAGAGAGTAAGTCACTGATGCCTAACAAGGCAATCAATGTGTGGTACCCAGATAACCTCTTTAAGAACTGTCACTTACATGACTCATCCATGGTAGGTACTTGAAAGTACTTACAGAATAAAGATGTTCAATATCACTAATCATTGGGGAAATGCAAATTAGACCACAACTAGATACCACCACACAACTAATTACATTTCTAAAATTTTTTAAACTCTCAGTACCAAATGCTGATGAGGATGGAGCAATAGGAACATTCATTCACTGCTGGTGGGAATGCAGAATGGAACCAGAAGAATTTCTTACAGATCAGAATTCACCTTTCAAAACATCTTTCTAATTCTTTTTAAACTTACTTGACAGTGAAGTAGCCCAGCTGTGTGCGACTCTTTGCGACCCCATGGACGGTAGCTTGCCAGGCTCCTCCGTCCATGGGATTTTCCAGGCAAGGATACTGGAGTGGGTTGCCATTTCCTTCTCCAGGGGATCTTCATGACCCAGTGGTTGAACCCGGGTCTCCAGCACTGCAGGCAGACTCTTTACCGTCTGAGCCACCAGGAAAGCCCAACTTACAAACAACCTAGTATCTCTTTAACTATGTTTCCGTCAAGTCTAAAATGGGAATAATGCAAGTGATTAATTATTATGATAGCAGGCTGATATGAATTCTAAGAAGAATATAGATTATGTTTTTAAGCACTAGAGTTCAAGGTAATTTCCACAGAACGTCACTTATCCAATGAACCAAACCTTAATTTCTAGCTTTTAACTAACGGACATATACCTGACTTCTATTTCATTCCCTTTGAGAGAAAATCTGTTAAAAATAGGCTGAGACACAGGAGATAAGGCATATATAAGGCATTTTGTGGTGACACTTCAACGGATTTACAAGAAGCAAAGCATCATCAGGGGATATACACATTTCTTTCTTTACATTTTCTGAACATGAGCAAGCAACTATCTTACCAAATTTATGTATAAACTTTACGGTAACATGTAGTAAGAGACTGAATCGTGGATGGTGAAAACAGAGAAAGTAAAATTAAACCAACAAAAGGTTTAAATTGAAATATTCTTACTGAAAATCACTACAGTTTTATTTGCACAACTTATATAATCTGAAATGTTTAAATTATAAACCATGTTAAAGAAAATCTATTTCCAGACCTTAGACAGCAGAACAGAATCTAAACAATAGCTTGTTGCTGTTTAGTTGCTAAGTCATGCTCAACTAGCTGCTGCTGCTGCTGCTAAGTTGCTTCAGTCGTGTCTGACTCTGTGCAACCCCACAGATGGCAGCCCACCAGGCTCTTCTGTCCCTGGGATTCTCCAGGCAAGAACTAAGTGGAGTGGGTTGTCATTTTCTTCTCCAGTGCATGAAAGTGAAAAGTGAAAGTAAAGTTGCTCAGTCATGTCCGACTCTTCGCGACCCCATGGACTGTAGCCTACCAGGCACCTCTGTCCGTGGGATATTCCGCAAGAGTACTGGAGTGGGCTGCCCTTGCCTAGCTACTGTATATAGTTTACTATGTGGAAAATGTAGCACGTTGCAATTTGTAGACTGCCACTAGATGGCAGTGACTACAAATAAATCTGAAGCCCTGGCCTACAGCCTTTACCCAAAGAAATGCATCACGAAATGAAGGTGACAATTTATATAATCTTACTCTTATAATATCAGTGCAATATTTGTCTACAAAGATTCCTATTCTAAAAGGAAGCATAAAGATATAAATTGTAGAAAATTTAATAAAACTGTAATAATAAGCAGATAATTCACATTAACACATTAAATGTAAATATTTACATTCATATCAATTAATATACTACCACTGACCAAAAACAGAGGCAACCAAGTGCCTAGGTTACTGTGCATTTACAACACTGGTGTATCAGTAAAATGCTTTCAGACCTAAAAACACAGACTGAGAAGATAGCACAGTTAAGTGAAATACAGAAACGCAGAGATGATAACTAGGCTCGAGTCAAATAATTAGATGGTGTCAAATAACATGTTTTTATTTCTAAGAAATAGGTATTTATACTACAAACTACAATAAATTTAAATTCTTCCTTTACCAATTAAGATTTCTTAAAAGACAACCATGAAAGGAATTAATGTTTACGCTACTCTTTTTGTAAAGAAAATATGTGGGAAGCCTGTTATTAATATAAAGAATTACCAGTTGAACTAAGAAAAAAATTAAGGTTTACTAGACTAATAGAACAAAGACGAATTATTTTGTAGCCCAAGTGTGATTCTCCTTTTCATCATACTAAGCACGTGTGCATTAATCACTCAGTCACGTTCGACTCTTTGCAACCGAGCAACTGAATTGAACTGAACTGAACTGAGGCTCCTCTGTCGGAGAAGGCAGTGGCACCCCACTCCAGTACTCTTGTCTGGAAAATCCCATGGATGGAGGAGCCTGGTGGGCTGCAGTCCACGGGGTCGCTAAGAGTTGGACACGACTGAGTGACTTCACTTTCACTTTTCACTTTCATGCATTGGAGAAGGAAATGGCAACCCACTCCAGTGTTCTTGCCTGGAGAATCCCAGGGACACGGGAGCCTGGTGGGCTGCCGTCCATGGCGTCACACAGAGTCGGACATGACTGAAGCGACTTAGTAGCAGCAGCAGCAGCAGCAGGCTGCTCTGTCCATGAAATTCTCCAGGCAAGAATACTGGAGTGGGGTAGCTGTTCCCTTCCAGGGGATCTTCCAACCCAGGGATCAAACCCAGGGCTCCTGCATCGCAAGCAGATTCTTTACCGTTTGAGCCACCAGGGAAGTCCCGTACTTAACATATCTAACGACAAATTGTAACTAAAACCACAAGATATAAATACTGCATATACATTATCTGATTGCCAACCTGCATATAATTTAGTAAATTTGAAGAGGAAAATGTAACTGCCTGCACATCCATCCACATACTTCTGATACATCTATTCTTCAGCAAATAAAATCAAAGAAAAAAGAAGCAAGAAACCACTTCAAAATGGAGGAAAAGATAACTGAATTTTTAGACTCAGAAGTAACTCAACTTGGGAAGTATGTATTTTCTATACTGCCTATTATTAAAGTTGAATGTGGTACTTTAGGTAAAACATTCCTCAGTTTTATTATCAAAATTAACTATACAGTTGAAATACATTAAGTCAGCATGCTATCAAAGAAGGTATGGAAGCTTGATCACTTAACTAGTTGAGGGCAGAAATTAACCCTATCATAATCCGATAAATTTACTTACTTGAATATTGGGTTTCTAAAAATTATTTTAGCAATTTAAATAGTTTGAGTGTCACATTATTACTTACTGAGTGTACTATGTGCCAATCCCTGAGTTAGGAATTAAAATAATGAAGACTATAATGAAGTCTTCTTAAAGCATAATCTACTTTATGAAGTCCAATGCTAAATTAAGAATGTTGCAAAATGTTAAAATAACTATTACTCAGGTTTCTGGTCTTCTAGTGATTCACCATTCTCCACAAATAGGATAAACTCCTATTTCTGTGTCTCAAATCACATTGTCCCATTTGCCCAGATTACCTCCTGTTTAAAGACACTCAAGTGGATGTTCTCTGCTCCAAAAACAGAATTTACCATTTCATTATACATATTCCTATGGCCCCAAATGGACATGTAGAATTTCACATACAAAAACATATCTAGCTTTCAATATGCTTATATGTATCTCTATACAGTAAGCATCTAGCATAATAACTGCAATTTAAAGTTACCTGGTAGGTGCTGAACAAATTCAAGGACTTGCATCATAACATATGATCACAGTTAGTTCAATATCAAGAGCAATTTACATTTTAAACAATGTCACCCACACTGACAATACTTGTCTTCCTTCACTGTCCACATTACTTTAAATACACACACAACTAACACCTGCAAGAAAAAGGTTTGGAAATGAAATATTACTTACTGAAAAATGCCAGCATGAAAATCCCATCATTACCCACTCTGAGCTGGTCTGCGTCATTGAAGTCATCTCTTGGTGGACACTCTTCCTCTTGAATCTGTAAAAAATTCACCATTAGAATAGTTTACTAAACTAATTACAACTTTATTACCTTAAGTGAAAAGATAAAAATTTAAACAAAGTCTAATGTCCTCAATGTAATATATAAGCAAAAGGGTTGAGATGATACAACGTCTGGCACATAATAAGTACTCAAAAAATGTCAGTAATTATTAGTTTCCATAGGCACCCTTGAAAAGAGTAACTTTGAAAGAGAACACAAAAAAGATAAAAACTGAGTAACACTGTATTAATGAAAATGGTATCACAAAAGAAAGATGTGACACTGCTACCTTAGTGTCAAAGTGAGAAAGGATTTTTCATAATCAACAGTGAACTCTGATACAAACTCCATGGTTGGCAATCTGGCAATATTTATCAAAAATTAAAATGTATACATCCTTTGACACAGTAACTCCAGCTCTTGAAAATCACTTGTAAGAAATGATGTATTAAAGACAATTCACTGCAGCAATGTTAATAAGGGTAAAAAATTAGACACAATATAAATGCCCATCAGTAGTGGGCTACTGTCAGGAGACAATTATCTGTGTCTTCGGTGTTTCTACATCTTCCAGGTAGAGGCACTGGCTGCGTATTATCTTTTCAAGGATGTTTATACGGTACACAGCTTTGAGAGAGACAAACAGTATCCCCCTCCAGAGCAGGGCTCCCTGAAAGCTCAGTTGGTAAATAATCTGTATGCAATGCAAGAGACCCCGGTTCCATTCCAGAGTCTGGAAGATCCCCTGGAAAAGGGATAGGCTACCCACTCCAGTATTCTTGGGCTTCCCTGGTGGCTCAGCTGGTAAAGAATCCGCCTGCAATGCAGGAGACCTGGGTTCGATCCCTGGGTTGGGAAGATCCCCTGGAGAAGGGAAAGGCTACCCACTCCAGGATTCTGGCCTGGAGAAACATGACTGAGTGACTTTCACCAGAGCAGAGAGGTAGGTGTGATTATTGACCATTAGAAAATATTGGGTTCCCCTAAACTCAGAGTTCTACACTGCAAGTAGAGGCATCGCTGGCCTTGTTTGAGCTGCCCTGTGGGACCTGAAGCTCAGGAAACTGGCATGAGCAAATGATAATACTTTACTACTACTGTTGCTGTGAATAATAAAGTTTCTGTCTGATGTCTTATGTGATCATCCACAAAACTGTGACAAGCTAATCAGACAGCTTGCAAGTAGGGTAAAATCTCAGACCGTTGATAATTCTGAGACCAATGAAATAAATTACTGTATATCGAAATAAATGAAATTCAAACAGCAAATATTTAAAAATAAATGACAATTTCCAAAATATATACTAAGTGAAAGTCATTTGTATAGTACAATGCTTTTGTGTACAAAAATTATACAAACATATTAATGTAGTTGCTTGTAAATGTTGAGAAAGTTCTCTGAAAGTATATACAAAGTCTGTTATCACTAATTGCCTCTAATATTCAACAAACATTGAATATTTTTGTTGACAGAATACCCATTCTACATAAGACTTCACTTCCTGGTACTTGGGATACATGAACGTACGTAAAACCAAGATGTCTGTCTTTCTGAAGCCTATACCCCAGTCAGGGGAACCAGACAACAAATAAAGATATAACAAACAAGTTACTTATAAAATTATTAAAAGGTGTAAATGTTCCACACACAAAAAAAGGGGAAGGGAAGTTTAGAATGTTAAGTAAGGGTTTACTGTTTTAAATTTGGAGGTTGCACAGGCCTCATTAAGGCAACACTGAGCAAAGACTTAAAGGAGAGGTAAGGTATGGTGGCTATACAGATATCTCATAGAGGAGTGTTTCAGGCAGAGGGACAAGCCAGTGCCAAGGGCCTAAGATAGAATCAGACCTGGCATGTTACAGAAATAGCAAGGAAGCTGACATGGTTGAAACCACTGAAAGCAAACAGGAAGAAATGTCAGAGAGTCCACGAAAGGACCCTGAGTTTTACTGAGTGAACTAGGAGGTCTTACAGAATTTTTAACAAATAAGTGACATGACCTGATCTACAAATATATTATCTCCATGTTACATACACGTAATCTCTCCTGGGTGTTTTGTTTCAACTTTGTGTTGGTACAGACAGAGCTCAGAGAAGCTAAGTACCCTGCCCAAGATCATATAATTAGCTAGGTCAAGGCAGGACTTGAACCCAGGATACCAATGTTCTTTCCATCCAAGCATGGCTGTCTCACTACATATATTGTTTTCCTGAAGGAAAAAGATTTTCAAAACCATACTGCTCATTATTTAGGCAAGAAGATCCCTTAAACTGCAATTCTATATCCAAGGCAACCTTCTGATGGTCAGTGTAATCACTGCTGCTGCTGCCGCTAACTCGCTTCAGTCGTGTCCGACTCTGTGTGACCCCACAGACGGCAGCCCACGAGGCTCTGCCGTCCCTGGGATTCTCCAGGCAAGAACACTGGAGTGGGGTGCCATTTCCTTCTCCAATGCATGAAAGTGAAAAGTGAAAGTGAAGTCGCTGTCATGTCCGACTCTTTGCGACCCCATGGACTGCAGCCCACCAGGCTCCTCCATGGTATTTTCCAGCAAGAGTACTGGAGTGGGGTACCACTGCCTTCTCCAGTGCAATCACTAGCAATGATTAAATACATATTAATAAATTTTTGTATCATTTTAAGCTAATGCAAGAAATAAACACTAAAGCATAGTAGGAGCTCCAAAAAAACACTGTCAATATAATGGCAAGCATATAAATATTTCATATTCTTCTGAAATACCAGTCCAGTCCAAGAGATTTTACCATAGGGACATCATTTTTACAAAGATAGGTGACATATACACAAAGATATCCTTTACAACATTAACACTGAAAACACACTCTTGAAAAGATTCTGTTCACTAGAGAGGAATGGTCCCTATATTAGAGTATATTGATTCCAAGGGATCTCACTCAACCATTAACATAAGAGAAAATACATAAAATGCTTAAAAAAATAAAAGATGGTAGCTACACAATAATTTCAATTACATTAAACATTGACTTAGAAGCCCTTTTAAGAAAAAATTTAAAACAAACAGCTGTCTTAAGACAACAAGAGTATTTTTTCTAAATTCCCACACTGGCTATTTTAAAGAAAGCATTCATTAACTTAATTAACTGTTATTTATTAAACACCAAGGATGTGCTAGGTAATAGCTAGGCATTAGAAACAGTTTTGGGGTTGTACATAATTTATCAAGTGCTAGCTTTTGTGTCAAAATTGTACTCACAATTTTAAACAAGGTACAAAAAAATGAATCCTATCCACTATATGCTTATAAGATGAGACTAAGTGGCAAGCCATGTTTAAAAGTTTTATTAAGTGAATTATGTGAAATTCCAATATCTTTCATCAGTCCAGTTCAGTTCAGTTGTTCAGTCATGTCCGACTCTTTGTAACCCCATGAACCGGAGCACACCAGGCCTCCCTCTCCATCACCAACTCCCAGAGTCCACCCAAACCCATGTCCATTGAGTCGGTGATGCCATCCAACCATCTCATCTCCTGTCGTCCCCTTCTCCTGCCCGTAATCTTTCTAAGCATCAGGGTCTTTTCCAATGACAGCTCTTCGCATCAGGTGGCCAAAGTACTGGAGTTTCAGCTTCAACATCAGTCCTACCAATGAACACCCAGGACTGATTTCCTTTAGGATGGACTGATTGGATCTCCTTGCAGTCCAAGGGACTCTCAAGAGTCTTCTCCAACACCACAGTTCAAAAGCATCAATTCTTCAGCACTCAGCTGTCTTCACAGTCCAACTCTCACATCCATACATGACTACTGGAAAACCACAGCCTTGACTAGATGGACCTTCGTTGACAAAGTAACGTCTCTGCTTTTTTAATATGCTGTCTAGGTTGGTCATAACTTTCCTTCCAAGGAGTAAGCATCTTTTAATTTCATGGCTGCAATCACCATCTGCAGTGATTTTGGAGCCCAGAAAAATAAAGTCAGCTACTGTTTCCACATCTGTTTGCCATGAAGTGATGGGACCGGATGCCAAGATCTTAGTTTTCTGAATGTTGAGCTTTAAGCCAATTTTTTCACTCTCCTCTTTCACTTTCATCAAGAGGCTCTTTAGTTCTATTTTTCATAGAAATATTAAAAATGGGTAATGCATTTCAGTAAATCTACTGAGTCACCACATAATCATACCTGCAACCCTACACAATAAAAATAAGAAACAGTAGAAAACAGTATCGTTTCCAAGTGTCCTGACTACCTACATTCCCCCAATGAAACTGGGTTTAAGAAATAAACTTTCAGTTAATCCAGCTGAGATTTATTTACAACTGAAGTACTCAAGTGCTAATCAGATCAGTTTTTTATCCGAATCAGGTATAGAAACTCATACTCGATGATAATCTGCAGAAAGAGGGTGCTGGAGCAGGGGGACAGAAACAGGCAAATTTGAAAGATTTTTTACAAGGGTCAAAGTTAGTTTCTTTGTACAACTCTGTTTTTACTTTCCATAAAATTTTCCACAATCTTCACAAGCTAGATTTAAAATGGTCTCAGAAACAAGTAAAAACAGAAAACTTTTCTTTATGGGCATATTCCAAATCAGGCAGAGAATCACATTACTTTCTAAAACAAGACACTGGAAATGACGACAGTGTGGGGTTCTAACAGTAACACTTCAGTTTTCTCTCCAAAAGGTAAACTCACTTCTATCTCAAGACACAGAGAACAAGACTTAATGATTCTTACTTTCTCTTTAGTTTTGATCCAATAGAGTGGAAGTTAGGGCAACAGAGGGCGTAAGGTCCTTAACATCCTTTACTGGAGTAGGTACCCATTCCTTTCTCTAGGGGATTTTCCCAACCCAGAGGTAGAACCTGGGTCTCCTGCCCTGCAGGCAGATGCTTTACCATCTGAGCCACCAGGAAAGCCCCAAAGACCTTTACCATTTCCAAAGTCCCCAGGGAGACATTCCCTGAGAAAAGGAGCTACTGTCCCACGTCACCAAGAGAGTGTGTGAATGTATCTACAAACGCGTACATAAACACACATGCACTGATAAACACGCCACACCTTACAGATCTGTCCTCCTGCTCTCTAATTCTCTCCTCCCAACATCAAAAGTCCTTACTGACTGAGCTATATTTATGCCACGGTCTTAACAGAAACTTACTTAACTCTCAGATGGAAAATGCATCAATAATAAATTTGCGGTTTACTATCTTTACTTATGTGCCCAAAACTACTTATGATGATGTTTAACTCTGTGTGTGCTGGAGGACGGGAGTGGGAGAAGGTGTGGAGACGGGTGTGGCTGATGAAAGTAACCCGACCACTCACCCATCAGACAATCTACTCGCTGGGTGCTGGCCTGTTGGTGGCAGGGTGAGAATGCTGCACGTACAAACACATTCCTCCCCACCTTGGCCCCTCACCTCATTTGAGCTTTCCTCCATGACATACGTTGTGTTCTTTTCCTGAATAAAATGGGGATGAATCCAAGATTTGAAATGACATCTCTAAAGTCTAAGGCAAGAAAAAAAGGTAACAAACTCTAGTCCTGCTTGCAGCCACAGTAAAATGTAAGTAATTCCCCACTTTTTACATGACTGAAGAATAACAGCATACATACATCTCATTCCCTTTTATCGAGATAGCCACTCCTTTACCAGAACAGGAAATAACATATGCATCTAGCACTAACTCGATTACTAAGACAGGGAAGATGGGGGAGAAAGGGTGGTGGAATCTTTGACCATCATTCCCAAATTCTGGGGTGGCATGTGTTCAAAGGACAGAAAAAGAAAAAAAAGTGAATTGACAAACAAGTTTGTAGGCCTGGTAAATTCTTTGTGTTTTAACCTCAGTTCAGTTCAGTTCAGGTCAATCGCTCAGTTGTGTCCAGTTCTTTTCGACCCCATAGACTGCAGCGCACCAGGCTGCCCTGGTCCATCACCAACTCCCGGAGCTTACTCAAACTCATGTCCGTTGAGTCGGTGATGCCATCCAACCATCTCATCCTCTATCATCCCCTTCTC
>SJYT01059644.1:23719-66639 GCA_006410635.1 Cephalophus harveyi
GCATGCAGAGAGAACTATCTTGGATATTATTCTCAAAAGGAAATGATAACACCGTCTTACTCTCTGAGACGTTTCTGCTGCTGCAGCTGCCATTGCAGCAGCTTTGGCCTTCTCAGCTTCATCGTACGTGGGAAGAGAGGTAGCAACGCTGTAAGGAGGCGGCACAGGATAAAACTCACTGTAAACTTCTGTATCTGCAGGAAAGGGTTTTAAAAAAAGATAACCATTAAAACAAACTAATGACAGTTTTACAGCCATAATACATTTAACAAGTTACAGAATACCACTGAGGATGATCACTGCCATTTGTAGTCCTACATTATAAGCTGTATAACATATAAATTTTTACTACATCATATTCTTGGAGTCCTGTATTTATTGAGAAAGGACTGATAAATATCATCCAGAGACTGATACACAAAATAAGAGCATCAAGAAGGAGACTCTGAAAATGTGCGCAACACAAACGAGGTGAGAAACTCACCATATGTGAATATGCTCTGTGCGCCCACTTGCTGTGCTCAGAGAATTTATCTGCCCATAATCTCACAGTCAAAAAAAGTAAAAACAGCAGGAATAATAGTTTAAAGAAAAAAACAACACTGAGATAGCACTAGCCACCTCCTACACCACTTCTAAATACATTAACCTCAGCAACCCTGAGGTTCAGAAAAGTTAGGTGATTTGCCCAGGATCACACAATCAAGAAGTGGCAGAACCCAGAAATTTCCAGACTCCAAAGACTTTGTTTTGCTAATATATCACGTTAATTTTTCTACATGGGTCAATTTTAGCAACTTCTAAGCAAACTCAGTATTTCTCTTTGCTAAAAGATTAATGCTTTTAACTCTTTCTTTACTCTTATCCCTTCTCCCATTTTCCCTGCATCTACCTAGCTCTTTAGGTTTTCTTTTTTTTGAAGAGCTTGTCCCTCCCCAATTTTTAAGCTATTTTTGAAATATGATCTCCAGAAGTATATTACAATAAACTATTTTTTTTTAAGCTGCAACATTTATTGCCAACTTGCGTATAAGTAAAATCATACACATAGTCAATCAGTTGACTATGATGTGCTAGAATTGCTGACATAAGTAACAGGCAGATTCTAAAAGTAGTACATACCACAGTGTTTAACACTACTTCTGTGATTTCCTCTATTATAATGACAGCATTTTCACATTTTTCTATATTGTTTATAATTTTACCTATCTTTATCAGGCTTTCTTGCATTTTCAACATGAAAACACACTACACTCCAGCAAAATTTTTCCTATTGTGTTTTAATGTCTATAGGTTTTAAAAATAAGTATTTTTAATGCTATCAATAAGAGCTAAGGGTCTGAAGTTAGGCAATTTTTAACTTAATAACAGGAAGTGGTGAGCAGCATAATACTGAATGTTATCCAACAAAAGGCACAAGAGTCACAAAGTCTTAGAAAAGACTTATTATTAGGATGTAAAAACACTGCACACAGTCAAGTAAATAGATTTCTTTAGTTCTGAAGACTAAAGTAGAAGCAAAACTTCAGTAAAAACAATGATTATGAAGTTTAAGGCAATAACATTAAAATTATAAACTTTTAAAACTGAAACAATGGTGGCTTCCCTGGTGGTCTAGTGGTTAAGAATCCACCTTGTACTGCAGAGGATACAAGTTCAGTCCCTGGTTCAGAAAGATCCAACATGCCTCGGGCCAACTAAGCCTGTGAACCACAACTACTGCAGCCCAAGCACCCTAGAGCCTGATCTTGCAACAAGAGGCGACACGACAATGAGAAGCCCACACACCGCACTGAAGAGCAGCCCCTGCTCACTGCAACTAGAGAAAACCCCCACGCAGCAATGGAGATTCAGCACAGTCAAAACCAAGATAAATGAATATTTATTTAAAAACGTGGAACACTGGCATATATATTATCCAAGGTAATGAGATCCTTTACCTTAAAACTAGATATGAAACACTGTAAAGCAATTATTCTCCAATTAAATATATATATATATATATGTAAGTTTTTAAAAAGTCTTAACACCCACGATAGAAAAAATGCCTCTGCCAATGACAGGTAAAAGTTGGGAAGAAGCATCTTTAATTTTCACTTGTCAATTTTACTTCCTTTTCTTCTTCCCTTTAAGGCAAAGGTTTGTTCTCAACCACAGAATGTTAAGTCTGGGGAGTTCCAATCCTAGCCCTCCTTCTTGGAAGTTGTGTAACCTCAAGCACTTCACTCAAGTCTTATGAAATTCTCCTTTCTCATCTATGAAGCTGACCCAGCAATGTATTACTTGCTACTATGGGATAAAATAGAACAGTATTCAGGAGGACTCTGTAAAAAGTGAAGCATTATATACAAATGTCACCTTTTATAACTGATGTTGCTCAGATCTATAAAAACAGTCATAAAGTGACCTACTGAAGAACATAATCTCCACAGAAAACAGGCACTGTCCATACCTAAAATTTAACACTGATCAAAAAGCTAAAGAAAAATAGTATAATAGCTTTCATTAAGCAGAGACCCAAAATTCTAGAATTACTCAGTTCTTACTCTCAATTAGTCAGGGATGGCCTTTTAGCATAGGTGAAAAAATTTAAATGACCAGGAATCACAAAGGAGATGGTGAGAATAACTGAACATCTAGGTACCAGGCTTCACTTGTTTCACAGTTGAAATTCACCTAACCTTTAAAAATATTATGCTACTCTATCAAAACTACTATACATCATAGAAAAATGAGAAGCTTCTCAATTCATTTTATGTTGCTTTCATGAAATTTTGCTTTCAACTTTGCTTTCCAACAGTTTGCTTTTTCCAAACCAAAAAGACAGTACATATAGTTACAGATCACATGAAAAAAGCTGCAAAAACGCTAAAATATTAATGAATTCAAATCCAGGAAACACTGGAACATGATGACAAAAAGTCCAAGCATATAGGGATGGATTAGCTTCAAGAAGAAATATGTTAATAAAATATTTCATGACAACAAAAACTGAAGGAGAAAAACCACATGATTTTATAATAAGATACCAAAAAGCTGACTTCCCAGTTTCTGGCCTGGTAGAGCCATTTACTGAAATAGGGAAGACTGTCAAAGGAGCAGGCCTGGTGGCAAAGAGGCTGAGGCTGTACACAGCTGTGGTGGTTTTAAACCACAGTCTACTCTTTGAAACAATTCCCATGAAGAGGCAGAGACCAATTCTTCAATAATCCTGAAGAGAGACTAAACTGACTCACTTCTAACAACCTGCACTGTGACTTTTGAGGCAATGTAACTCGTTCCATCTGGCTTTCTCTCAGAACGCTTGTTCTTAGAAGCCAGCCTGCATTCAGAGAGGAGCCCAGACCACAAGACGAGGCCACCAATAACCGTTCTGGCCAACAGCCTCAGCTGAGGCCCCAGCTGAAGCCTGCCTCAACCAGTAAATGTGTGAATAAGGAAGCCTGCAACTGCCTCCATCGGACAACAATCACAGGAGTAGCAGAGAACTTCATCATGGAGCCAAGTTCACCCTCCAAATTCTGAGAATTGATAATAATGATTGTTATTTTACTCCATCAGGTCTGAGGTGGTCTGTTAAACAAATAGCAGCTACAACAGAGGGACATTTAGCAAAGGGACTTTCACTCTTAGCATCTTCCATCACAGAATGATTAACTTAGCATTACTGGGAAAATATAAACTGTGGCCAGAGAAACAGATGAGAGTATTCTTGAGAATGACCTGAAAGGATGAGATGAACAGTAGCAAGCGAGAATCACTGCCTTGTATTCAAGAAATATTACCATGTGCAGGGGGGGAACATTATGTACACCCTTCACCTCCATTCACATATGCTAACCACATTCCCACTCACGTTCATCAAAAATAATACCTGGTTTTATGACTATAAAAGTAAACACACACATGTATGGGTATGTTAATACATGCATGTCCGTAGGCATTATATGTGTGCATGAATCTATAGGTATGTATATTTCTTCCAAAAGTTATATAGGTTAGTTCACTGGAAATGGATTCTAGCAAGTATAAGAAAGCTTGACAAGCTACATTTTTAAATTAATTTTTAAAATGTGAGACACATAAGGCACAGAGTAAATTATTTTATAAACTACCTTTAGAAAAATTTGTTTTAAAAAATCATAAAACTAGAGAGGCCCATTAACAGTCTTGATAATTATACAAAACCATACTGGTAAAAAAAAAAATTAAGTTTTTAAAAACATTACTAGTAGTTCCCTACTAAGAGTAACAATACCTGAAGTTGTAGGTACTTCCACGGTAATACTACTGTAAGGGGGAGGAGAAGAGTCAGTCTCATGTCCAGATGCTGAAGGAGCACCCTGCACGGTGTGTGGTATTGGGTCTGAAGTAGATGGCTGTTCTACAGCAGACGATTCTGAATTATCCTCTTCATTGTGAAGCTGAGAGAACAAAGGAAAATGAAAACATTAATGTGAAACACACTTTTTTTTATTTTTAAAGATTATTTCAGGCAAAGAATCATTTTTTTCTTTTTTAGCTAAAAACAAGCTGAAATAGCATTTAAAAAGATGAATAAAATTTTTGAGAGACACAATCAGTCATTAGGTTTAGAATTTTTATAATTTATAATAAGAATAAAGGTCAAAGTTTTAGGAATTTATAGGAAAAAAAGGTAATGATAACAAACAGATTCAAGTTCGCTCAATCCTGCAATACCTATTGTCTACCATGTATTAATCACTGTATACAGCAAAGAAAAGTAAAACTCCTAATACAACCATACCATATCTACTATACTAGTATCTTATGTAAAATGAATTAATGAAATACAATAACAATTTATAAACATTCTAAAAATGTGGAATACTCTGAGGTTTTCCTAAGTACCAAAAGAATTACTTATAAAGCAAAATAAGTCACTGTGCATATAAAACTTTGAAAACTGTTCTTCATTACAACCAATTTATTGAAAGTTCAATAAACATTAGATAATATACTGAGATCTTTATGGTTTAACTCATTTAATCCTCACAACAAACGACAGACTGTTAGACTATTATCCCCATTTGACAGGCTAAAAGAAAAAAGAAAAAAAAAAAAAAACCAACCAAACCAAAACAACCCTGGACATGAAGACTTAGAGTAATTTGCCAAACATCACAATAGGTGGGAAGGCTAAGCCATGAATCAAATCCAAGCAATGTGGCTGCACATCTCCTACTTTACAGTAAAAAAAAAAAAAAAAAAAAGCTTGTCAAGAGAATAAATCTGCATGCTGTGATATAATGCATTTTTAATTTTAGAACATGAAAATTATTACTCCACTTTCTATAAGCTTCACTAAACTTTTTCTCTGTACCTTAGTGACTCCACATGTAAATTCTAAATGAAACAAAAATCCTCATAGAACTGTAAAATAATATTTGAAAATCAACTAGCATAATGCCAAACACACAAAAAGCATTTAGTAAATACTAGTTCTACCCTTCTTCTCGTTTAATATACTTTATTTTATAAACTCAGAAACATAAATTATGCAGTGCTTCAGTCTAATAAGTAGTCACTAAAGAATTTTTAAAAATATATGAAGTAAAACAGGAGGTCAATTTACTTCATTGCTGTTTGGCTGTGTCTTGTGGTAAGAGATAACACTAGCAAAACACTTTTTTAAGTTCATAAATGTATTATAATTTTTAACAAAACAAATCAACCTAAAATCATCTCAAGAAGACAACTTTTTTCATAATACTGTGGAAAAATGTTGCCTGTCAATCCAGCAAACAATGAAGGTGGCCCACCATCAAGCCACCAACCAACACCGCCAACCACATTCACTGCACCCTGAGAGGAACTCAGGATGGTGAGAGAGGATACAGGCCCTGGGTAGTGAAGAAGCACATGTGAATAATAATTTCAATAAGCCCAGACTTTAACATCTTCTGCACAAAGGGCCTCCCAGATGGCACAGTGGTAAAGAATCCACCTGCCAATGCAGGAGACACAGGAGGGACTGGTTCGATCCCTGGGTCAGGAAGATCCCCTGGAGGAGGAAATAGCAGCCCACTCCAGTATTCTTGCCTGGAAAATCTCATGGACAGAAGAGCCTGGCGGATTACAATCCATGTAGTCACAAAGAATCGGCCATAAGTGAGCAACGGAGCACATGTGCACACATAGCTGCTGCTGCTGCTGCTGCTGCTGCTGCTAAGCCGCTTCAGTCGTGTCCGACTCTGTGCGACCCCATAGACGGCAGCCTACCAGACTCCCCCGTCCCTGGGATTCTCCAGGCAAGAACACTGGAGCGGGTTGCCATTTCCTTCTCCAATGCATGAAAGGGAAAAGTGAAAGTGAAGTCGCTCAGTCATAGAAAAGAACTAAAATCATTAACTTCAGACGTTTGGTTTTTGTGATGAACAGTGTTCTTTCCACGTTCTACTGCTCCCCTGGCCTTCCCCCAGAAAAAAACTCCCACGAATCCTGGCTTCCCCCTAACCTCTTCAGAAGAGTTCCTCAGGCCTACCCGAGAGGTTGTCCCCTGGGCTACAGTCCTCACTAAGGTCCCCAAATAAAACATAACTTGCAACTTTTAGGTTATGTGTTTTTATTCCGTCGACAGCATCAAAATTTATGAAACAAAATCCACTCACAGAAAGTGAATTCAAATAAGCACAAAGTCAACTCTGTATGAGCTTTTACATTTATTAACTTGCAGGGCTTTTGTAAGTAGGCACTAAATGAGCAACCTCTTGACTAGCAATACTCTGCTCTAGGGTCATAAAGCATATTCATTACAAGGCACTCAGGAGAGCTCCCAATGCATTCAGTCACCTTTGACCACATTTTTAAGAGCAAAAATGTCAGATGAACAAGTCAAGTCAAAAAAAGTACAGATACATACTTAGAAATAGCTTATATTTAGTAATTTAGCCTATATGATTATATTTAGCATATGTAGAAGTTAGTGTTACTAAACAAATAATTGGAAAAGGCAATGGCAACCCACTCCAGTACTCTCGCCTGGAAAATCCCATGGACGGAGGAGCCTGGTAGGCTGCAGTCCATGGGGTCGCGAAGAGTCAGACATGATTGAGCGACTTCACTTTCACTTTTCCTTTCATGCATTGGAGAAGGAAATGGCAACCCACCCCAGTGTTCTTGCCTGAAGAATCCCAGGGATGGGGGAGCCTGGTGGGCTGCCATCTATGGGGTCACACAGAGTCGGACACGACTGAAGCGACTTAGCAATAGCAGTACCAAACAAATAATAGTGAAGGTGTCCCCCCCTAAAAAAAAGAAAAACCATTTTTCATATCTACTATTAATACTGCAAATGGAGATGAACTGTACTAAAAAGAAAACCCTGTATGACAAACAGCTCTGCCCTAATTCCTCACAGGAAACACCCCTACCACATTGAATATGCTCCCCAGAATGACCAACTCTCTTCTTCAACCTATCAAAACACATTCACATAACTACAATAAAAAGTTACTACAGACATTTTTACATATGATCTCAGAAATAAAGTTTTGGAACTTATACAACACACCAATTAATTTCAACTGCTCTACTAACACCTTCAGTTTCATTTTTACAAAATTATAGTATACAGTGAACAGTTGCTCTGTGTCAACAGTAAAACCCAATAATTCAGTCAACAGTCTCTGTCCACTGCAGCACAGAACTTCCAACTCACTTTAAATGTAACACTGTAAGACTTTCCTGGTGGCTCAGAGGTTAAAGTGTCTGCCTGGAATGCAGGAGACCAGGGTTCGATCCCTGGGTCAGGAAGATCCCCTGGAGAAGGAAATGGCAACTCACTCCAGTACTCTTGCCTGGAGAATCCCATGGAGGGAGGGGCCTGGTAGGCTACAGTCCATGGGGTCACAAAGAGTCAGACACGACTGAGAGACTTCACTCACTCACTCAATTCTTTATGTATCTTTGGTGTCTCTACAGATTAACCTATAATGTGATAAAACAAACATTTTTAAGGCAGGACAAGAAAAATTTTAGCATAAACATTTTTCTGCTGTTTTGAGTCACCATCCCTTCCCTTCTACTGTGCATTGTGCATTCACTATTGACTAGACTAGATATCCTTAGAAGACACAGGAATGCCTGCTCACCCCCAAAAATGCAATTTCCATCTGGTGCCAGCAAGGTAACTCCTCAGGAGGTAACACTGCTTTCTCGGTCCTGTAAGGAGTCACAGTGACCCTACTACCTACCTTGCTGGACTATGTAAAGCGTCAATATGTTGTTTAGTCACTAAGTCATGTCCAACTCTTTCAAGACCCCATGGACTGTTGCCTGCCAGGCTCCTCTGTCCATGCAATTTTCCAGACAAGAATACCAGAGTGGGCTGCCATTTCCTCCTCCTCCAGGGGATCTTCCCAACCCAGTTACTTTGATGTATAACATTTTGTCTCAAAAACTTACACATTTGTGCTTTTACTTTTAACAGCAATCAGAACTTTCTGAAAGACTTTCTCCTGAGTTACAATACCTCAGATTGGCTCCAAGAAGACTCTCCACTCCCTTCCCTGATGGACTACTGCTTAATTTTTTCGACACCTGACTGCCTTTCCTCTAAATTCACGCAAGGGTTCAAATTAAGTAATCCATTTATCAAATTAGACAATGCCACTTGTGGAAAATTTTCCCTCATCATGCTGTTGTGCTGTTCAATGGTTCTATTTTCCATTCTGTATCAACTTCCTAAACAGCAGAAGAAGGGGGAAGAGTGGAATGGGACCCACATATACACAGTAATGAACCAGGTTCTGTGTCGCATCCATACATTACCTCAAAAGTTATCCTCCTAGCTTGTCCTATTTATGGGCCTCCTGGGGCAAAAACAAAACAAATGGGCAATAGCACATGAAAATTAAAGTATCTTTAACCCAATGACCAGAGTGATGAAAAGCTGTACAGGAAAAGACAATTTTTCAGTCTAAAGGATATATCTGTAGCTAGTTATTATACATGTACATTAAGTATTTTTAATGATGAGAAAACTGTAAGCATTATGATTAGCTAGCTGGAGCTCTAGCCTTCCTGTGTATAAACTACTGTTTCTTTAATTGGAATTAGCATGCCTCCTATACATATTCCTTCATTCTATCTTAAGGTGATAAAACATTAAGATAGTAACTGGAAAGTCTGCTTTTGAGAAGCTAGCGATCTCACTGAAAGTTTTCTAAACATACTAAGATAACAATTATGGATGTGCTGTAAAATGTTGTTTAGTGAACTCTACCCAGTACCAGGGCCTGGTGGGTTAGTCAGCAGCATGGTCTTTTCTCTTTTTTCTCTCGCACAGAAACTGAATTACAGGGAAGAACTGTAAGACTGCAGGGCAGGGGGGTAAGGGGGGACTATTTTTTTGTTTGTTTGTTTTTTTTTAATTTCTAAAGAGCTAATATATTTTGTATACTGCCATATACTGACTACGTTTAGTACCAGAGGGCAAAAGCTGGAAAGAAGAGTTAGTAGTTCCAAGGAGACAAACTTTAGCTCAATTTAAAATTTTAAAAATTTTTTAGTTAGTACCTTTTAATTTTTAGAATACTAGCTTTTCTGTGGGGCAACAAATCCTTTCAGGCAGATTTTGAATGACTATCTGGCAAGACTGCTGTATAACTAGGATGACCATACAGCTCTTTTCCCCAGGACACTTTATGCCTGTTGCACCAGGGCCCCACTCATTTTAGACTTTTCTTCACCTCTTTCATTCTCAAAAAAAATAACATGGTCAGCCAACCAACATCTAATGGGATTCTTGTCCTTCGTACAAAAGTAGCAGATGATAAGGGTTTCTTCTAACCCTAAGGTAACAAGACTCCAGGAAAAAAACTCTGGTAATCTCTGACAGTCAATGTTGCCTTATCCAACACCTGATTTAGAGAAGCAAACAGATAAGGGTTACAATAAAATCAATCTGTATTTGTAGAGTCAAGCTACTGAGTTTAGTCACCCAAGAAGAAAGTAAGCTGCTGTATCTATACTCCTAGGGGTAAGGTAATAGCCGGTGCTAAGAAATTTCTACAAACCACCCAAGTGTTAAAACCAGTAGCTCAGAAGACAGTACACAAAACACTGATGCTTAGCAAATGGAACTAGATTTTTGTACCAATAAAAGTGAATTTCAGCAGTCTTCCTCATGCACACATATACCATTAAACAAATTAACAGAATCTTCTTAATTTTAAGTTTATTTCCCCACCAAATTTTTTCCACTAAACTTCTGCAGTGTCTGCGTACCTTTCCGTTAATGAGAGAGAACCTATAATAAAGCAGTGATTAGGAAATGATGCAAATGATTAGAAAAGAGTGCATAAGCAACAAGTAAATATTAATGGGAAAATATGCCTAATTTTTAGCTTCTTCTTTTGAAAATACAGAAGTTTGGTTACAGTTTTATATTTCATAATATAATACAGGCATCTTTCTGCTGGTCAAAACCTTTCTTGCTCATACGAGAGAATACCATTATTTCATGGTGCTCCACAAATAACACCATGGGCTTCAGAGTCTCCATGACCTGAAGGAGTCTGTAAAACAAACCTTTAAAGCCAAGGATCAACAGATATTTTATCACTGGAAAGAAGAGTTAGTAGTTCCAAGGAGACAAACTTTAGCTCAATTTAAAATTTTAAAAATTTTTTAGTTAGTACCTTTTAATTTTTAGAATACTAGCTTTTCTGTGGGGCAACAAATCCTTTCAGGCAGATTTTGAATGACTATCTGGCAAGACTGCTGTATAACTAGGATGACCATACAGCTCTTTTCCCCAGGACACTTTATGCCTGTTGCACCAGGGCCCCACTCATTTTAGACTTTTCTTCACCTCTTTCATTCTCAAAAAAAATAACATGGTCAGCCAACCAACATCTAATGGGATTCTTGTCCTTCGTACAAAAGTAGCAGATGATAAGGGTTTCTTCTAACCCTAAGGTAACAAGACTCCAGGAAAAAAACTCTGGTAATCTCTGACAGTCAATGTTGCCTTATCCAACACCTGATTTAGAGAAGCAAACAGATAAGGGTTACAATAAAATCAATCTGTATTTGTAGAGTCAAGCTACTGAGTTTAGTCACCCAAGAAGAAAGTAAGCTGCTGTATCTATACTCCTAGGGGTAAGGTAATAGCCGGTGCTAAGAAATTTCTACAAACCACCCAAGTGTTAAAACCAGTAGCTCAGAAGACAGTACACAAAACACTGATGCTTAGCAAATGGAACTAGATTTTTGTACCAATAAAAGTGAATTTCAGCAGTCTTCCTCATGCACACATATACCATTAAACAAATTAACAGAATCTTCTTAATTTTAAGTTTATTTCCCCACCAAATTTTTTCCACTAAACTTCTGCAGTGTCTGCGTACCTTTCCGTTAATGAGAGAGAACCTATAATAAAGCAGTGATTAGGAAATGATGCAAATGATTAGAAAAGAGTGCATAAGCAACAAGTAAATATTAATGGGAAAATATGCCTAATTTTTAGCTTCTTCTTTTGAAAATACAGAAGTTTGGTTACAGTTTTATATTTCATAATATAATACAGGCATCTTTCTGCTGGTCAAAACCTTTCTTGCTCATACGAGAGAATACCATTATTTCATGGTGCTCCACAAATAACACCATGGGCTTCAGAGTCTCCATGACCTGAAGGAGTCTGTAAAACAAACCTTTAAAGCCAAGGATCAACAGATATTTTATCAAGACACAATTGTCTTTTAAATAAACAGGGCTTTTATTTTATTTGTAAACTGCTACTGTCTGCTCATGATATGTCAACTGAAAGAAAGGTATAAAAAATTATGTACAGTATTAACTGAATTTTTTAAATAAGAAGAAACACAACATCGCAAGTCAACTGTATATCTACAAAATATTTTTAAAAGCTATTTCCTACAAACTTCCCCTCCCCCTAAAGAAGAGAAAAAGATTATCTGTGTAATATATATAGGCAATCAAGATTTATGAAAAGATACAGAAGAAACTACAAAGAGCTGCAGGCAGGGAAGAGATTTCATCATCCTCTATTACTTGACTTTTCACCCTAAACATAAATTACTTTGAATTTTTAAACTTTTAATAAGTAAAATCAAAATGCAAAAATCCTCTAATTTCTGGTTTGGCATGTCTCAGAAGCAACAACGTTAAGGTAAACACGATATCCTAGGATAAAAAAGCTTCTTCCACATAAAATACCATCATAATATTATAATAGTTCTCCTTTGGGTTTATGTATGTACAGTCTTCTGTTGAAAATGAAACAATCTGAAACTGTAACCACAGAAAAAATATATTTGAAGAACAAATGAGCAACTGTATCTGTTTTTTTGAAAAGAAAAAAGAGGGAGAGGCATAATTAACAGCAACAGAGTGATTAAAGAATACAAGACTAATTTTATACTGTCACACTGGACAGTTCTGGGCTGCTGACCTAAATATCCACTCATTAAATTCACTTCTTAAAATTAAGCATAATCACATACTACAAAGGGGTTCTACATTAGTCGCTCAGTTGTGTCCAACTCTGTGATCTATAGCCTGCCTGGCTTCTCTGTCCTTTGGATTTTTTTTCAGGCAAGAATACTGGACTAGATTGCCATTTTCCTCCTCCAGGGGATCTTCCCAACCCAGGGATCGAACCAGCATCTCCTGTGTCTCCTGAATTGCAGGCAGATTCTTGACCTGCTGAGCCATCAGCGAAGGCTCAAGAGGGGCTCTAGGCTCTGTTAAATAACACACATACCTCACTGCCTACTTGACTTTTACACACTGTTCAGATCTTAGCTTAAAATCAAGTTCTCAAGAAAATCTTTCCTACCTCTCAAAAGTAGGTGAGGACTCTAACACAATCTTTTAAGCCAGCTTTTTCACTCTCCTCTTTTACCTTCATCAAGAGGTTCTTTGGTCCTCTTCACTTTCTGCCATTAGGGTAATGTCCTCTGTATATCTGAAGTTACTGATATATCTCCCAGCAATCTTGATTCCAGCTTGTGATTCAAAAAACTAAGATTATGGGATCCGGTCCTATCACTTCATGGCAAATAGATGGGGGAAAACCTGGAAACAGTAACAGACTTCATTTTCTTGGGCTGCAGCCATGAAATTAAAAGACACTTGCTTCTTGGAAGAAAAGCTATGATAAAACTAGACAGCATATTCAAGAACAGAGACATCACTTTGCCGACAAAGGTCAGTATAGTCAAAGCTGTGGTTTTTCCAGCAGTCATGTATGGATGCAAGAGTTGGACCATAAAGAAGGCTGAGCACCAAAGAGTTGATGCTTTTGAATTGTGCTGGAGAAGACTCTTGAGAATCCCTTGGACTGCAAGATCAAACCAGTCAATCTTAAAGGAAATCAGTCCCAAATGTTCATTGGAAGGACTGATGCTGAAGCTGAAGCTCCAAAGCTCTGGCCTCCTTTTGGCCATGTAAAAAGCCGACTCATTGGAAAAGACCCTGATGCTGGGAAATACTGAAAGCAGGAGGAAAAGGGGATGACAGAGGATGAGATGGTTGCATCGCATCACCGACTCAATGGACATGAGTTTGAGCAAACTCTGGGAGATGGTGAAGGACAAGGAAGTCTGGCATGCTGCAGACCATGAGGTCACAGAGCTGGACATGACTTCCAACTGAACAACAACAAAACAACACAATCTTAAAGCACCCTGTTCTTCTCAGTTCTTATCACAATAGAAAGTATTTGTGTAATCATTCACTTACTGTATGTTTTCCCAGATAAAGTAAGAGCTCTACAAAACTGGATGTTATGTCTGTCTTGTTGAACACTATGAAAATAAGCTCCAAAGTATTTGAAATCAGCCTTGGTTAAAATGAAAAGAAAATGCAATCTAAGTCACTCGGCACAATAGTATAAAATGGAAAGACTGGAGAAATAATCTTGCTATAGCCCAAGTACTCTGAAGTCTCTGAGAGAGTGAAGTCACTCAGTCATGTCCAACTCTTTGTAACCTCATAGACTGCAGCCTGCCAAGCTCCTCTTTCCATAGGATTTTCCAGGCAAGAATACTGCAGTGGGTTGTCATTTTCTTCTCCAGGGGATTTTCCTGACCCAGGAATTGAACCCAGGTCTCCCAGACTGCAGGCAGACTCTTTACCATCTGAGCCACCAAGGAAGCTGACATCCAGGTTGCGATCGGAGGCTCAGGAACTGATCCTGAAGTCTCTAACAGCTAGTCATTGCATTAGGAAGTTAAAGGAGAAAGAGTATATTTACATCCCAAAGACCTCCAAGGAACAAAGAAACCAAACAGATGGGATAAAGATCTTATATAAATTTCTATTTTTAAAAGAATTTAGGCTCCCGTTAAATTCCTTTTTATATGCTAAAACTGCAACCTAAATACGCTAGATTCTAAAATTATTCTCTTTGAATACAAAACGCTCTATATACTAAACTCATTATTCGTGTTCATAATCCTTTAATTAATGGGTCTGTAGCCTGCCAGGCTCTTTAGTCCATGGAATTCTCCAGGCAAGAATATTGGAGACGGCAGTCATTCCTTCTCCAGGGAATCTTCGTAACCCAGGGATAGATCCCTGGTTTCCAGCATTGCAGGCAGATTCTTCACCATCTGAGCCACCAGGGAAGTTCAAATGACAAGTACCTGACCTTATTCTTAAATGTTTATGTTAACAGAAAAATAGTTTTCTCAAAATTCTATTTGGCTTTCTCAGACCTTACCTAAGAAAACACGTATTTACAAATCTGCCCTACAATTATGCCTCTTTAGCAACAGATAGATATGATCTTAACACAGATTACCAACAGATTATCATAGACCAAGGGGGAAAAAGAGAGAAAAGACAAAAAGAAAAGAGAAAGAAATCTGTGTACCAACTGGACTGGCAGCTTCTCATACTTTGCTACATCTAAAGTTGTCTGTCTACATAGCACTGCTGCCTCTCAGCCTTCACGTACCTTCTCAGTCTCCCCATAATCTCTGAATCTAGCTCACATTAACTCAGCATGAAAAGACCATAAATGTCTATATATTTCATCACAGGAAGATGGTAGTTTCAGCCCTGCCTGCCATGGTTTTGAACCAAAATATGTGTTACATAACATAAAATATGTTTAAGTTTACTTTAAAAAAAAAAAAAACACCTCATTTTTCAAACCTGGTCACTAACTTGGGTTTTTGTCTCTCTACAATTCAAGCAGCGTTTTGAGGTATACTTAATGACTATGCTGTGGTCTTAAGCAATTAGGTTATCTATGGCAGACATGGGACTGTCCCCCTAAAATCCTGTCCACCACTCTTTCATTACAGATACCTTACAATACCTTGGGTGAGGCTGAAGCCACCATATTCCAAGACTATACCCAGACACTCTACATCAGTCAGGGTACATCAACTCCTTTGGCACAGCAACTGTTTCCCAACCAACCTCGCCCTCCTCCTGGGCAGGGTGCCTGGGTCAAAGGTGGGCAATAAAATAAGCAAAGATTATCCACTTAGAGAACATAGAAAACTACTATGGAAATAATAATACAGAGCAATTCAGGGTTTACAATTCCCTTAAGTAGTTTGCTGCTGCTGCTGCCAAGTCACTTCAGTCGTGTCCGACTCTGTGTGACCCCATAGACGGCAGCCCACCAGACTCCCCCATCACTGGGATTCTCCAGGCAAGAACACTGGAGTGGGTTGCCATTTCCTTCTCCAATGCAAGAAAGGGAAAAGTGAAAGGGAAGTCGCTCAGTCGTGTCCGACTCTTAGCGACCCCATGGACTGCAGCCCACCAGGCTCCTCTGTCCATGGGATTTTCCAGGCAAGAGTACTGGAGTGGGGTGCCATTGCCTTCTCCACTTAAGTAGTTTGAGGACCATAATTTAGAAACCCCAATGGAGAAAGTACTGCTACACATTTTTTTTAAGCAGAAGAAATTTTTAATGATGATGTTTAAACTTATAAAACTATTCAAATTCAGAGCTTTCAAAATAGCTCCATGCTTCGATTTTTACAAGCTAACATATCAGTATTTGTAAAGAAATGAATGTGGCTTGCCATTCCAGTTCTACAAGGATCAAGCCATTAGCTACTGCGGTGGCCCAAGGGCCGCGCACTCAGGGGAATTCAGGATGGTGAAAGATGAGGAACTTTCTGTGCTTTGGAAGTATAGCCCTTAGACAGTGAAGATACACATCTAAGAAAACATTTCAAATGATCTCAGATTCTTATGTCTTCCTATCCACAGAAAAGTACTAAAATCACTCACTTCAGATGTCTGATTTTGTTATGAGTTCAGTTCAGTTCAGTTCAGTTGCTCAGTCGTGTCTGACTCTTTGTGACCCCACGAATCACAGCTCGCCAGGCCTCCCTGTCCATCACCAACTCCAAGAGTTCACTAAGACTCACGTCCATCGAGTCAGTGATGCCATCCAGCCATCTCATCCTCTGTCGTCCCCTTCTCCTCCTGCCCTCAATCCCTCCCAGCATCAGAGTCCTTTCCAATGAGTCAACTCTTCAGCAATCTTTTTATGCTTCACTATAGGGTTTTCCCAGCAAATAAAGCTCATATTCATTCTGGTTCCTCCCTTATCCTCTCTTCTTTGAGGAGCTCTAAGCTGAGGGGCTATCTCTCAGGCTACAGTCCTCAGTAAGGTCCCCGAACTCACAACATGTACATTGTGCATGTTTACTTCGGTCAACATATCCTTTCCAGCATAAGCAATGATCAGTATAGTGACAATGGCAGCATGCAATGAAAGGTTCCCTTCTGTTTACATCATCAAATTAAATAAGAACACTTCCATAGATTCTCCAAAGAGTTACTTATTTGTATGTGCCAAAGTAAGCCAGCAAATGCAGTACCAAGTCAAGTAGAAGAAACCAAACTGGCTAAGGAGCATACTTCATAATAAAGAATTGAGTCTCAGATATTAAAGTGTGTGTGTGTGTGTGTGTGTGTGTGTTAGTCACTCAGTCGTGTCTGAATCTTTGCAACCCCATGGACTGTAGCCCACCAGGCTTCTCTGTCCATGGAATTCTCCAGGCAAGAATACTGGAGCGGGCTCCCATGCCCTTATCCAGGGTATCCTCCCACCCCAGGGATTGAAACCAGGTCTCCCACATTGCAGGCGGATTCTTTACAGCTTGAGCTACCTGGAAAGCCACATTAAAGTATAGCAATATTGAAGAATCCTTGCAGCACTGTTTCTTATGGATTTTTTATACTCTTTTAATTTTAGTGAAATCCTACATAATCTAACAACTCTGTGGACAGAAATTTTTATCTAGAATTCACCAGTTCTTTAAAGATTTCTTTCCTTGCCATTAAAGTCAAACAAAATTGTATTTCATACTCTTCTTTTAAAAAACAATAGTATGATCTCTTTCTTATTACGTTATTCCTCTCTATAAGCACAAATGGAAAGACGTCCACCAAATGTCAACATAAGGTATTTTTGGCTAGTAAGATGTGGGTGCCTAACTTGCTTCTTTTTCTGTACTTATACTGCCTGTATTTTTAAAAATAGTTATGTATCCCTTTTTATGAAAATTTAAAAATTATTATAAAAACATACTTTAGCCCAGTGTTTGACTGGCAAAGTTTTAAGACTACACTTTAAGACTACATCCAAAGAAACTAATCAGAAACAAGATTTCTTCATAAAGCTGTCCAACACAGTGTTATAATAATGGAAAACTGGAAACATCCTATTCATCCAAGATAGAATAAACACTGTTATCAACATAATAGAATACTATTATGGAAGCCAGCAAATGCAGGCTTCCATAATAGTGCTTCCAAAGGGACTTCCCAGGTGGTGCAGTGTTAAAGAACCCGCCTGCCAACGCAGGAGACACAAGAGACCCAGGTTCAATCTCTGGGTCAGGAAGATCCCCTGAAGGAGGAAATGGCAACCCGTGCCACTATTCTTGCCTGGAAAATCCCATGAGGCTACAAAGAATCAGACAGGACTGAGAGGCCAAAGGATACTTGATGAAACAGGAAACGTTCATGATACAGTGTTAAAGAATTAACAAGACTGTGTGTGTGTGTAAATCATATATTCTTCATCTTATTTGAAGTAGATGAAATGTTAGCAGTTTCGAAATGACTGTTAACAGACAAATGGCTAGCATGGGTGCTTGCAAATGATTCTCTTGGGTTTTTTTTTTAAACTTTTCTGTATTTTCTCGAAGTTCTCTAGAACAGAGATCAAAGAAAGTATGAAACAATCTTTTTTTGTTGTTCTTAATGTAGGACAGCATGTGATAAGTTAAAAAGGTTTCCATCTACACTTTAAAGGAACAAGTTTCTACAAGTCAGAAAACTGACATTTGTAAAACTTCTCAATAATACTATAAAGAAAATCACCACAGTCTCCGTATCCACTCAGTAACCTTTTATAACTATTACCCCATTACTGCATTTACAAGAAAAGAAAGTCACGTACATAAACCCAGATACTATGTTATCTGTTATTTTCCATCAACAGTTAACGGTACTACACATAAAGCAGTATCAGCATGTATCCATTTGAATGTGATGATATTCTATTCTTCTTCTTTAATTGGAGGCTAATTACTTTACAGTATTGTAGTGGTTTTTGCCATACATTACCGTGAATCATCCCCAGGTTTACATGTGTTCCTCATCCTGAACATCCGTCCCACTTCCCTCCCCATCCCATAAATGTGATGATATTCTAAAGAAACCCATTCTAGAGGTCAAACTGACTCATGAAGCTTTTTCTTTGTCTCTTTCCCACCTATAACAAGTGTATTCTCCAGGGTGCTCTCTGGCCTTAAATAGTTGTTAATCACATTATGTATTTGTCTACATAATCTGTGTGTGTCGTGTCCAACTCCATATGACCCTATGGACTGCAGTCCACCAGGCTCCTCTGTCCATGGAACTCTCCAGGCAGGAACACTGGAGTGGGTTGCCGCTATCTTCTCCCGGGGATCTTCCCGACCCAGGGATGGAAGCCGGGTCTCCCGCGCTGCAGGCCGACTCTTCACCATCTGAGCCCCCGCAGTACACTGTCGAGTGCTCAGAGCTTCAGTGAGGACGGCACCCGCACTGTCAGCAGCGCACCAGCAGTGTTCCGCCGCTTATTCCACGGCCTAGCTGAAAGAAACACTGAAACTCCACACACTTCCCACCAATGACCCTGAGAAAATGCTCACGAAGCACCCAGCATACCAGCAGTCAACTACTGTGGCAACGATGGTTGTGTCAGTCACTGCTCTTCCACTGCAGCCCGACACATAAAGTGGAGATGGTGCTTCCCCATCCAAACTGAGCTGCAGAAATCAGCTATGTTCACATGATCTAACTGCTGGATGGCAGCAGAGTGCAAAAATGACAGGGACTTGTCACAAGCACATAGGAACAGATGGTCAACTCTGAGATCATCTGAGACTCAAAACGATGGTAGTGTGAGAGTATAATCAACCAAGTTAAAATCCATGAATTCGTACTAACTGAGATGAATAAGTAAACTGGAGGCTACAAATGTTCTTCCTTACAGAATTTTACAGAATAAATGCAGAAGAAACGACAGAATTCAGAAATCACCATTTGACAACCATCACTGTAAATCTTTCAGATAATAATAACCAGGGAGTTCTAAAAATCAATGCATCAAAGTATAATTAAAGGTCCTTTGTAGGGTATACTATAAAATACTTCATATGAATCTTTCCAAAACATTAATCTAATCCATAACAAAGAAGATTAAAGAATTGTTCCAGATTAACGGAGACAAAAAGACGCAATAACTAAGAACAATAGCTGATCAGGGACTAAGATCCTAATCTAAAAATAAGTTGCTGTGCTTTTTTCACAATAAAAGACATTAATAGAGAAGCTGGTAAAATATATTTATAAATTACAGTACCGCATTCATGTCACTGACTTTGATAACTGCACACTGGCTTGTAAAAGAATGTCTTTTTTTTTTTTTTTTTTTTTAGAAAATATACACAGAAATATTTAGACGTAAACAGATAACATATCTGCCATTTACTTTCAAGTGTTTCAGAAAAATATAACCTGTGTATATATATACACATAATATCACAAGGCATATGTAATAAAATATCAACATTTGAGAAAATTATATGAATGGTATACAGGAATCCTTTGTACTAATTTCCCATGCTTATAAGTCTAAAATTATTTTAAAATAAAGTTAAATATCAAAATGCAATAGGACAAGAACACAGAAAAAATACACTGTATAAACAGATTAATTTAAAACTCTACAACCCCAGCTTCTAATTTCCACTCTATCACTAGAAGCCTATATGATCATTAAAAACCTGAACACTGTATAGACTGGTCACTTTTCAAAATGATTTCTCCATATTTCATCAAAACCCTATTTTCCCTGAATGGCATTACAGTACATCTCTCAAAAGCCTCTCAAATAAGAATGTTAATCCTCACCCCATCCCCCTTATCTGGAAACAAGACAAAGAAAATGTCCTTGGATACAGCCAATACAAGATCAAGCATCTTTCCTGAAGTTCACAATTCCACACAGTCCTCCAGACTTCTTTCTCTAATCCTGTTCTTATATAATTCCACAGGGGTTAAACTTACAAGCCAGCTCCCTACACCTCCAATACCGTCTCCTCTACCTTAATTCCTACTACAACATAAGATGTATGCACGTTTAAGTCAGTCATGTTCAACTCTTTGTGACCCCATGGACTGTAGCCCACCAAAATCCTCTGTCCGTGGAATTCTCCAGGCAAGAACACTGGAGAGGGTTGTCATTCCCTTCTCTAGGGGATCTTCATGACCCAGGGGTTGAATTCAGGTCTCTTGCATTGCAGGCAGATTCTTTCCTGTCTGAGCCACCAGCTAAACCAACTTAACACTTGAGCTATGAAACAGGAAGTAATAATATTCAAAGTTGAGTGGTCTAGTAACTCCATCAGTTCTCTACTTCCCTGACCTAACGACCATCTAAAATGCTTCTACTAGAAAACACTAGATTTCTACATCTTAATTACTGGTCACAACCTCCTGACCTTTACCCTTTTCACTCCCTTACTTCCATTAAGTTTCTTCCTTGGGCCCTCCACTCACTGTCACCTGGCATCGCTCTCTATCCTACGTGAAGCAGCCTGGACTTTAAAGAGAAAAACTCGAATGACACTCACCCTCAATTTCCTAGCTCCCATATCCTCTGCCACATCTACCCCACTGAGACTCAATTTGAGGTGAGTCTGTCTACTATCTCCTGGTAGAAGGAGGGAAGCAAATCCCATAACTGTATAGATGGGTCCCATAAAAATTTAGTTTCCAATTCCAGAAGGCCGTCAGAACTAGTCATCACCATGGCAGGTGTTTCAGCTCACCACTGTTCTAGGCCTCACTTCCAACCATGGAACTCTCGGTCAAAATTTTTGCTTCCTACTTCACAAAGGAAAACAGGATTTCAAGCAAAAACTCCTTCACTTTCTCTCCCATGTAGCTCTAAATTTAGCATGTGGCTTCCGTTTATATTCTTTACACCTAAATGCGAAATAACCACACAGAAAAGATCCTGCCTCCCAAAGGATTGGGTTGTTTGGTTTTTTTTATGTTATGTCTCTTCTTTCTTTTCTCCACTAACTTCTTTCTCTCTGCCCATATGTATCTTCTATTCACACCATACTTAGGAAAAAACCTGTTCCCAGCTAAAATTTAAATTTCTATCTCATGCTTTTTGAGCTACTTCCATCTTATACTTCTTTTCCTTTGGTGACAAACATCCTATAAGAAAAACAAAAATTCGGTGCACTTCTAATTCTCATTTCCTCCTGAATCCATTACCATCTGGCTTTTGCTCAAATAGTTCTTGCTAAGAACAATGACCTTCTTCCTAATTGTTAGGTCCAAAAATCCACTCATTCTATCAAAAATCTTGAATACAATTGTCCCTGGATAACCTGGTATTCTAGGATCCTCACTCCCACAGTGAAGATACTCAAATCCTATATAAAATGGCATAATAAGAGTCCAGCCTCTGTATCTGCGGATGTCAGAACCAAAGAACACAGAGGGGGTACTATGTACATTCAACACAGTTGACTGTAGTTCTAATTGGTTCTTCTTTGGCTTCTAGAGAAATATTTCCTCTAGTTTTCCTCCTGCTGCTGCTGCTAAGTCGCGTCAGTCGTGTCCGACTCTGTGCCACCCCATAGATGGAAGCCCACCAGGCTCCTCTGTCCCTGGGATTCTCCAGGCAAGAACACTGGAGTGGGTTGCCATTTCCTTCTCCAAAGCATGAAAGTGAAAGCGAAAGTGAAGTCGCTCAGTTGTGTTCGACTCTTAGCGGCCCCGTGGACTGTAGCCTACCAGGCTCCTCCGTCCATGGGATTTCCCAGGCAAGAGTACTGGAGTGGGGTGCCATTGCCTTCTTTGACTATTCACTGCTTCTTTTCTAAGGGTCCTTATTTTCTTCCACCAACTTTAAAGAGTCTTAGCAAAAACTGAATCCAGAGCCGTGGATACTGCCTATTATACATTGAGGACGACAGTCTAATGGGAAAAAATCTAAATATAAGATATAGATTTACCACCTCCTGTATAATCCTGACTGGGTTTTTAAGCCTCGTCTTCTTTCTGTGATTCATTCATTTTCACCCAGTTATTAGTCACTCAACCAGTAGTTACTAAATGTCTACTACAGTATGTCTGAGATACTAAACTGGATGCAAGAAATATGTGCAAATCCCAACCCATCAGTCCCTAGAACTTCTAACAACTAGGAGTTCTGACGCAAGGGCATAATTCAACATGACTAGAGCAGCCACATGGGGCATTAAAATAAAAAGTCTGCATATTCTACCACAGGTAAATTAGGAAGCCAAGATCAGCAAGGACCAGGCCTGCAATACCAGCCTTCTTCAGAGCAAGTTTCATTCTTTCCTCAACTGAAACAGAGAAGCTAACAGCATAACTCTCAGCCAAAGCTAAATACAGTAATATCAATTACCTGGACATGCGGCTGGTGGTGAGTCACCCAGGAAGCAGAGCAAACGCCAAGATGCCACCGTCAGAGAGAGCTAAAAGGGCTCATCCATTAAAGCATTACATGCCAAAGCAAAGCCTCAAAAGCTGGTTGATAAATATGAATATGCGATCTGAATAACTTCATGCTGTCAAAAGCCAAACACATACACACACACACACACACTCTCTCTCTCTCTCAAAAAGTTGGTAATTATGTGCCCCTGAACTGACTCACCTTATATAATTCCTTATTTGTGTAAATGATACTTATTCTCATATTACAATGATTATTATAATGTTACAATTCTAAGGTATTTATCAATTAAAAAAAGAAGAAACTATTTCAACAAGATTTTCCACAACACTGACGTTTTCTAGTAAAAATTTACACACACATGAATTCATTACTGCAAAGATGCACAAGACCAAAATACGTTATAAACTGTGCCTTTGAAAAAACCAGAGCGAAAATCCTATCCCAAGAGGAACTGAATAGGTGATTCTTTATGGCACACAAATTCTGTCAGCAAAGTCATCTCAGCACACACACATAAAAACAAACTGACCATATAGTTTTGGAGGGGAAAACCTCTGGTAAACTAAAATTTTAACTTTACCCTTTGAAAGACTAGATTTTGGTTTAAAGAGAAACCTGAGTTAGCATAAGTGAAACACTGATAAAGATGGGCCTAAAATATTTCATTAGACACTACAGTAATTTTGCTTTCAATTAATAAGTCAATAAAAATTACTGTGTAGGACAATATCATGTACCAAAAGCAAACTGGGACAAACAGTTCTAAGACTGTCCTCAACCACCTTCACTCGGCTAAGGATATGAAACATACTGGTTAAGTACAAAGGCTTCGGAATCAACTTTTTAAGACTCAAACCTAGGCTCCGACACTTACCAACTCTGTGACCTACTTGGGCATTTTTATCATCTACAAAATGGGAGTCTATTTCTCTTACAGAGCTTTCATAAGGATTACAAAAGTTAACACCTGGAAACACTTAAACCCTGACATAGTAAAGGTCCAATAAATGTTACTTTTTAAAAAACAGAACAAAACAAAGGCACTTTACTTATAGCATCTACCCTACTTCCTACAACAACCCTCTGAGATGAGTATACTGGAACAAACTTTAAACAACTGAACGGACACACCTCGTTGGGGCAAAGACAAGATTCAGACTCAGGTTTTACTGTCTCTAAATTCAGATTGTCTATTTCAAAATGCCTCAAATAAAAACTCACAGGTAGTAATCTACTCTGCCACAGCATTACCCTCATGAGTACTTCTGATTCTAATTCAAGTACACACACACACTCCATCACCACCACGCCACACACATCTTTGAATCCACCCATCTACTTCTCTTTAATGCTACTAATTATCTAATTACCTAATCCAAGCTACCAGGACTGCCTACCTAAACTGCTGCCATAGCTTCCTAACTAAATGGCAGACCCTGACACTTGGGAGGCCCCCCAGTGAAAAGGCTGGCTCAGTAAGAAATGACACAATCCTGATGAACAAGTCAAGAAACACAAACACAGCTTATAGAATATAAATAAGCAAAGAAAGAACACCCAAATTTAAAGAAAACCTCTCACATGAAAGAAAAACAAACAAAAATAATAGGAATAAAGTTAATGCAGGGAGCAAAACAAAAACCTCACAAATCTATAGGTGGCTTAAGTTCCAGCATGGCAGGCCCCCTACAGTACAGCCCTCCCACAGACAGCCACTACAAACGTGAAGTATAAAAAAAGAACTATCTGAACATTCTGAAATTTAAGGAAAAGAGGGATTTGGAGGGAAATTAAACCTTGGAGAAGCAACCTGCACAAAGGAGAGTGTTCCCTTTCTGTTCATTTTGCAGCCTTGCTGTGAGGCAGAACCACAGTTGTGGTGAGGCACCTTGGCTGGGGCTACTAAACCCCCAATAGAACCCTTGCTATTTCCAACCAGAGGAAGTGAGGAACAAACGGAGCCCAGGCAGGCCAGGAAGTGAGGGGAAATGACCACTCTTCGAACCATGAATGTGCAGGACTGAACTAAAATAGATGAATGAGGGCCTAAGGAATTAAGCTTAGATCTGAACCACTACACAAAGAATGGGAGACAGTACTTAAAATCTGAAGCTGAACTGACTGCTTCTAAAACAAAATACGTACATTTTCCAGAGGACCATAGCAAAACACTCAGAAGATCCAGGATAAAATCCAAAGTTACTAGAAATACAAAATATTAAGGAATATAAATCACTCTCCAGGGAAAAGGCAATCAAGAGATGCCAATCCCAGGAAGATTCAGATCATAGTTACTATGTGCAAGTGCGCTAAGTCACTTCAGTTGTGTCCGACTCTGTGCGACCCTATGGACTGTAGCCCATCAGGCTCCTCTGCCCACGGGGACTCTCCAGGCGAGAATACTGAAGTGGGTTACCATGCCCTCCCCTCCAGGGGATCTTCCTGACCCAGGGATCGAAGATGCATCTCTTACATCTAACCTACGTTGGCAGGTGGGTTCTTTACCATTAGCACCACATACAAAGATTTTAGAGCTGGTATTACAACTATGTTTGGGAAATAAAGCAATATCACCTTGAAACCAATAAATGACAGGGAATCTCAGAAGGTTCTATTTCTGCTTTATTGATTATGCCAAAGCCTTTGACTGTGTGGATCACAATAAACTGTGGAAAATTCTGAAAGAGATGGGAATACCAGACCTACCTCCTGAGAAACCTATATGCAGGTCAGGAAGCAACAGTTAGAACTGGACATGGAACAACAGACTGGTTCCAAATAGGAAAAGGAGTACATCAAGGCTACATACTGTCACCCTATTTATTTAACTTATATGCAGAGTACATCATGAGAAACGCTGGGCTGGAGGAAGCACAAGCTGGAATCAAGATTGCCAGGAAAAATATCAATAACCTCAGATATGCAGATGACACCACCATTATGGCAGAAAGTGAAGAAGAACTAAAAAGCCTCTTGATGAAAGTAAAAGAGGAGAGTGAAAAAGTTGGCTTAAAGCTCAACATTCAGAAAACGAAGATCGTGGCATGGCATCCAGTCCCATCACTTCATGGCAAACAGATGGGGCAACAGTGGAAACAGTGGCTGACTTTATTTTTCTGAGCTCCAAAATCACTGCAGATGGTGATTGCAGCCATGAAATTAAAAGATGCTTACTCCTTGGAAGGCAAGTTATGATCAACCTAGACAGCATATTAAAAAGCAGAGGCATTACTTTGCCAACAAAGGTCCATCTAGTCAAGGATATGGTTTTCCCAGTGGTCATGTATGAATGTGAGAGTTGGACTATTTTATAAAGAAGACTGAGTGCCAAAGAATTGATGCTTTTGAACTGTGGTGTTGGAGAAGCCTCTTGAGAGTCCCTTGGACTGTGAGGAGATCCAACCAGTCCATCTTAAAGGAGATCAGTCCTGGGTGTTCACTGGAAGGACTGATGTTGAAGCTGAAACTCCAGTACTTTGGCCATGTGATGCAAAGAGCTGACTCATTGGAAAAAGACCCTGATGCTGGGAAAGACTGAGGACAGGAGAGGGGATGACAGAGGATGAGATGGCTGGATGGCATCACCGACTCAATGGATATGGGTTTGAGTGAACTCCAGGAGTTGGTGATGGACAGGGAGGTCTGGTATGCTGCAGTTCATGGGATCGCAAAGAGTCAGACACAACTGAGAGACTGAACTGAACTCAGAAGGTAAATAGAAAACAAAAAACTGAACCAAATAAAAACTTTAGACTGGAAAAATTAAATACATGAAACAAAAAATTCACTGGATGGGATCCATAGCACAAAGAAAGAGTAAATTTAAATCGACTTAGAGAATTCATCCATTCTAAAGAACAAAAAAGAATAGAAAAAATAAATACGCTAACAAACAGAGCCACAAGAACTCTAAACCTTTAAAAGGTGTAGAAAACAAGCAACTTGAAACTCACAGAAAAACAGGAAAAAGAAACTGAAAAAATAATGTCCATAACTCGTCAAAGTAATGAAAGGAGTAAATTAACAAATTCAACTTCAGTGAGGCTAAAGCAGAACAAATTCAAAGAAAATTACACCTAGACAGATCATAATAGAACTTTCAGAAATCAAAGATAGGGACTTTCCTGGCTGTCCAGTGGTTAAGACTCTCCACTTCCAACACAGGGGGCAAGGGTGCCATCCCTGGTCAGGGAATTAATACCCTACATGCTGCAAGGTGCAGCCAAAATAGAAAAAAAAAAATAATAAAAATCAAAGATAAAAGTTAATGGAGCAGGCTGAAAAACAATATATTACATACAGAGAAACAAGGATTAAAATAACTACAGGTTTGTCATCAGAAACTACGAATCATTGCAAGAAAATGGAACAAAATCTTAAATGGTTGAAAGAAAACAAACTCAATCAGGAATTTTCTGTTCCCAAAACATGCTATCTATAGGGAGTTCCCTGGTGGCCTAGTGTGGACTGGTATGCTGCAGTTCATGGGATCGCAAAGAGTCAGACACAACTGAGAGACTGAACTGAACTCAGAAGGTAAATAGAAAACAAAAAACTGAACCAAATAAAAACTTTAGACTGGAAAAATTAAATACATGAAACAAAAAATTCACTGGATGGGATCCATAGCACAAAGAAAGAGTAAATTTAAATCGACTTAGAGAATTCATCCATTCTAAAGAACAAAAAAGAATAGAAAAAATAAATATGCTAACAAACAGAGCCACAAGAACTCTAAACCTTTAAAAGGTGTAGAAAACAAGCAACTTGAAACTCACAGAAAAACAGGAAAAAGAAACTGAAAAAATAATGTCCATAACTCGTCAAAGTAATGAAAGGAGTAAATTAACAAATTCAACTTCAGTGAGGCTAAAGCAGAACAAATTCAAAGAAAATTACACCTAGACAGATCATAATAGAACTTTCAGAAATCAAAGATAGGGACTTTCCTGGCTGTCCAGTGGTTAAGACTCTCCACTTCCAACACAGGGGGCAAGGGTGCCATCCCTGGTCAGGGAATTAATACCCTACATGCTGCAAGGTGCAGCCAAAATAGAAAAAAAAAAATAATAAAAATCAAAGATAAAAGTTAATGGAGCAGGCTGAAAAACAATATATTACATACAGAGAAACAAGGATTAAAATAACTACAGGTTTGTCATCAGAAACTACGAATCATTGCAAGAAAATGGAACAAAATCTTAAATGGTTGAAAGAAAACAAACTCAATCAGGAATTTTCTGTTCCCAAAACATGCTATCTATAGGGAGTTCCCTGGTGGCCTAGTGTGGTTTGGAGCACACACTTTCACTGCCCTGGCCTGGGTTCAAATTCTGGTTAGGGGGCTGAGATCCCACAAGCTGAGATCTGACATTTATACAACACTGTATCCAACAACTGAAGAATATACATTCTTTTCAAGTGCACACAATACATCACCAAGGTAAAATACTGGGCCAAAAAAACAAGTCTCAATAAATTTAAAAGGAATCAGACCACAGTGAATGTGGTCTCTTACCACCAAAAAAGAAAAAATAAATTAGAAAATTTTATAAAGACATATAAGAAAATCTCAAATAAATGGAAATCAAATGGAATTCAAAATATAGAGGATCCAACATAGCAAAGAGGAAAGTCTCGTTATGATAGCTGTGTGCCAGGCCTAAAGAACAAATATTAATAGTTAGAAACAGCAGGATGGAGGGCTCTAGGAAGAATGTCTTCAAAGAACAAAATAAAGGAACTATTCAATCCATGTGATCAAGCCAAAAACACAGCTGAAAAGCAAATTCTGAAAAATGACAGAAGATCTGTAAAGAATTAACCACAGATACACAAGGGGGTGGGGCTAAGGGATAAATTAGAGGAGCTTGGGATTAACACATACACACTACTATGCATAAAATAGGTAAACAGCAAGGACCTGTTGCATAGCACAAGGAACTATACTCAATATCCTGAATGCAGTTATATACATAACCGAATCACTTCACTGTATACTTAAAACTACTGCAGTATTGTAAATTAACTATACCTCAATAAAAATAAAGAAACAATGAAGAAATAAAAACGAGGCAACCCTATGAAAAATTTTAAAAGTTACACAAAACACACCACTTTGACTCACTAGTGAACAATGCTTTCATAGTCATAAAATGTAAACACTAATTATCGACTTAACGAAATGTTAGGAGCCTTTCACACATTTGCTCTTCCCAATAATTCTATTATTAGTAAGGGAAGTACCTACACCATATCCTTACTTTACAGGTGAGGAAGCGATGGCACAGATAAGTTACGTAATCAGCCCAAGGGTTACAGTGCTTTAAGTGAGAAGCCAAGATGTGAACCTACGAGGTGAGACTACAGAGATGATCTGGGAAGGAAAAGCAGGTCATGGAAGAAACCGAAGCAAAACAAATCAAGTAGTAGCTTAATATCATTACATTAAAAATACAAAGTTAAATAACCAAAGCAGCTAAAACAGTTAAAGATTGTGTTCTTTTGAGGAGAAAGCTTGGAGGACCAAGCATGGGAAAGGAGGACTGATGTTTCTCATTGTCTTTTTCGACTCTAACTTTTGAAACTGTATTCTTGTATTGTTTTGATTTTAAAAAACATATGCTGGGCAAAGAAAACTCACTTCCAAGCTGAATCCAGCCCACTGAAAGATTACACAGTTTTGGGTTCTCAACAATCCGCTGGCCAGTGACTACCAGGTTCTTCCTATACCGGTCAAGCCCGGCAGTATCGCCATGTCTGGTATCGCCATCAATAAAAGGAAGGTAACCAAAATGAAAGTTCTGTTTCCCAGCTTTTAACTCAGCTGATAATGTTTATACATAAGAGAATAAAATCTGTCCTCCAAGCTTTCCTGAAAAATCCCTGAACAGATCCTCCCTCGGGCAGTCTTCTGTAAAATGAGATGGTTGAAGAAAGTGATCCCTGCTTTCACAATATCTGGAAACAGTTTCCTTCTGTCCATAAGTAAACCAAATAACCTAACCATGGTTAATTATTTGCAAATGCAAGTCACCAGTCAGATGAGGAATTATGTAAAACTACCAGAATCCATCTAAACAGATTTCTCTGCACTATTCTAAAAGCAAAGTATATACTCTAATTATGGACATCCAAAGTATCACTGTATGATGGGCTGCGCAATGTAATGTCACTTTTACATAAAAGTACTCTGGAAATCTATTCACTTTATAAATATATCAGTAATCTCATGGATATACTTGAGTTCATTCAGAAATAGCATGTTTATTTCTTCAATAAGCATTTACAATGCACTATATGATGGGCCCAGACCTACACTACGTACTATTATAAATAAGACAGACCTAAGCCCTAATTCGCATTGAGTTTACAGAATGCATACCATGGAGCAAAGACTATGATAAGGGCACAGTGTTAAAAGCATATAGTGAACTTGGTAGGAAAGGGAGGAAATGGGAGTTGGGGAGGCAGAGGATGAGGGGAGGTTTTCTGGAGAAAAGAACATCTAAACAGATTTGGATAAAGAATAGAAATTCATCCTGGAGGAAGAGAATGAAAAGAGAAAAGGGCAATAGTATGTTCCAAAGCCAGAAGGCAAGGGAGAGCATGGTGTGGAGTGGTGGCTGGCAAGGTACAAGGTAAGAAAACAAAAAGATTACCGTTCAAAACATGCACACGCGCAGTGCAGTAACAAATAAAGCAGAGAGAAGTTAACAGGGACTCATACTGAGCTCTAAGGTTACAAACAAAAATTTAAAAGGGTCAAGTATTATTTCAAGTGCTCATCCTTCCCCTTTTCGGGAAATCACACAAAAAGTCACCCTGATATAAGTGAACACTCTACCCAAATGAGAACAAATGTTCTTTGAAACTACTGGGTTTCTCCAGTCTAGCATCCAACAGGCCACAAGTCCCAAGAGCCTCAAAATTTGTAAAGAAGTAAAACTATCCAGTTTATTTCCTTATTCTCAAAGCCTCTGCCAAACAGCCCAATTTCTTTACATAATGTAATGGGTAATTCTGGAGAAACACCACAGAGAACCTAAACCATGGCACATTCCTAAACTTTTAAAATATTAAAGTACTGATGTTCAAATCTTAAAAGTAGGCAAGTCAAAACCCTGAAATAATCTGATAGTAAACCTCAGACTACTGCAGCATTTCCCAACTTGCACTTGGCATGTCTTTAACAAGAATCTTACCCACACCTTAATTCCAGCTAAGTGACCAAACTTTTGGAAGAAACCTAACATGAAAACACAGACGACGATTTATAAACACATGATAGATAGGCTAGCCCTAACTACAATGCTCTTTTGAGTAAATTTACATTTAATAAGGTCAGCAGAATGTATTCCATAGTTATTTAAGCTTAAGTCAGGCCTCCGCATGTAGAATATATATAAACTTTTAAAATAATATATTATTAATACACATACAATCAGTGTTTTAGCATGTAGATGTGACATTAAAGAAAGAATAAAAAGAAATACTCTGTAAGTAGTCAATATAAAACAGACGAGGAAAATAAAAGCAGAACCCACAACTCCACAGTCAACGAAGGTACTAAGTCGAGCCACTGCACATGGCTCCGTGAGTTCCTTACTGAACAACCCTATGGGGCCAATCACGTGTGTGTGCACACGTGCGTGTAGAGAAAAAGTGGGGGAAGGGAGAGGAAAAGACACACATAACACTAAGCAGCATATGTTAAGCTAGAAGGTAATGCAAAACACACACACAACCTGAGAGAGTCCAAGTCTCAGTAGCAGGAAAAAAACAAAAGAATTCTTATAAAAGTGAGAATTAGAATAAAAAAACAGACACAAGGTTTTGAATCTAGTGAACTGGTCTTGAGCTAACACCAATCACTCAGTCATTCTTATCAAATACTTCCTAAGTGCCTACCATCTGCCACATATTGACAGATATCAATCAGTCAGTCAGGTCAGTCGCGTCCAACTCTTTGCGACCCCATGGACTGCAGCACGCCAGGCCTCCCTGTCCTTCACCAACTCCCGGAGCTTACTCAAACTCATGGCCATGAGTCAGTGATGCCAGACACAGCAGTGAACGCAACAGATCTGTCCTTGTGAAGCTTACACACGGTGGGGGGGACGGGGGGACAGAAATTAAACAAATCAGGTGGTGACAAGTACCACGGAAAGAAAATGAAACAGAAAATGGGAGTACTGTGAAGGGGGTACTGTGTATTAAATGGCCTCAGTGATGTGACCATTCTAACAGAACTGACCAGGTACCTTCCTGATTACCAGTTACAAGAAGTAAGTGATGCAAAACAACTTTACCACAGTTCCTAAGGATTTAGTTCAAGACTGAGTGAAATAAACATCTGTCAGAAGCATCCTGCAACACGCCCAAACTTAAGGCCTTTACGAGGTACATTCCTCTTTCATCTACATCGAGGGTGGGCAAATTACAGCTAGCAGGCCAAATGCAGCCTACCATCTGTTTTTGTAAATAAAGTTTTCTTAGAACACAGCCATGCTAATTTGCTTATATAGTAAGTTGGATACTTTTGCATTGAGACAGCGGATCTGGTACCCAATTGTGACAGAAACCACATGACCTGGAAAGCCTAAAATTCTTACTATCTGGTCCTTTACAAGAACGTGTGCTGACCTCTAGTCCAGACCACCACTGCCACTACCCTCACAGTAAAACGCCTTTCAGGGGTCTCTTTAGGAGCACGTGACCAGGGCAGTCACATGGACCCAGCCACCGGAGAGCCTCATGCTTGGGGCTTAATGCTCCATGGTCACCTTGAAATTCTTTAAAAAAAAAAAAAAAAAAAACCTCCTTCCTTTCATTCTTTATTCGGCTGCATTGGGAGCCCGTGTGCCACAACCATGGATGCCCGAGTCCGTGAACCGCAATAGACGCTCCCCCAAGAATCTGGGCTGGATTTATGGCTGCTTTAACCAATAGAAAGAAAGTGAAAGTGAAGTCGCTCAGTCATGTCCGACTCTTTGTGACCCCGTGGACTGTAGCCTACCAGGCTTCCCTGTCTATTGGATTTTCCAGGCAAGGGTACTGGAGTGGGTTGCCATTTCCTTCTCCAGGAGATTTTCCCGACCCAGGGATTGAACCCAGGTCTCCCGCATTGCAGGCAGACGTTTTACCCTCTGAGCCACCAGGGAAATCTCTTAACCAACAGAATGCAGCACAAATGACATTCTGGAGTTCTAAGTCCAAGCCTTAAGAGGAATGGCAGCTTCGTTTTCCCTTTTATGATGTGAAAGTCCACAGTCACACTGGGAGGGCACATGAAGAGGACACACACAGAGGAGAACTGAAATGATCGCCGGTCAAAGCTGAGCTTCCAGTCAATAGGCATCACCAATGGCTAGTGAAGGGAGTGAGTCATCTTGAATGTTCCAATCCAATCAAGTCCCCAAATGGCTGGAGCCCCAGTTAACAGCCCATGGAGCAGAAGCACCGGTCTTCTGATCACAGCCAAATTGAAACATAATAAAATGCTTGGGTTTTGAGTAGTTTGTTATGAAACAATATAAAACTAAAGCATCAGGATTTGAATACCAGATCCATCACACCTGGATTCATACACATGCCTATTATTTAACCTCTTTATGTCTCATTTTTCTCCACCTGCAAAATGAGGATCATGACGTTATCTATTTCACAGAATTGTTCTAAAGAATAAACGTGCTCTTAAGTGTAAAAGCACACAGCGGAGTTCTCAGCATACTCCTGATATAACACAAAAAAATATTATTGTTCTACTATTGCTACTTCATTATTGATAAGATATATTATTTATTCCAGCATCCTGCTTCACTGTCTTTAAACCACCTATTACTATCTGAAATTATGCTTACTTATTTACCTGCCTTCCCTCCAACAAAGTATGAGCCATGAGACAAGAACTGTCTTGTTTACCAGTACCTAAAACAGAATTTGGCAGACAGAGATACTTTAAAATTAATATTGAATAAATGAGTTATAGGACCTTGGTTTCACAGTTAATCAATAATGATATCTAAAAACTGCTCCCATGCCTTATTTTATGTATAAATCTGACAAGAGGCACTCAAAACATACAACATGCACATATGCTATCTATAATGTTATTTTTAGGACAGAATCCCAATACATTTACTTATGACTGCACAAACACTACACCATTATTAACTCATGGAATGCTCAAATATGCGTAAGTGATGGCTAGCATCTGATTCAGCATTGTTCAGGCATTCTAAGGTAGCTCACTTGTTTGTATAATTTTTTTTAATGAGTTGTACTCAAGCAAACTAATGACACACTCTTAGCCACTATTGCTACATGCACAGAAATAGCCAGAGAAACTTTAATGTGGGATCCGTCCAAAAACAAACTACCCTGGCAACACAAATTAACATAATATTAACCTTCAAGCTATGGAAACCTGGTTTTAAACACACCTGAGTGTGCATTTCCTCAGTTACAGTTTTTTTTAAGTTTAAAATCTATATTAAAGAGGCAATAAAAATTAGACATTCCCAGAACCCCAAAGCACCTCTAGAAGGTACACAAAAAAGTACAAAAACACGATTCAGAATAACAAGTTCTCTGACACTGTGATTCTCAACTTTCCTTTTGCCGTGATGGAGAGATGACAGATCCATGAAACTCACCCTGCCTCCTCTTCCAATTATAATTTCGTAGGAGTTTTTACATTTAGGAACAGGATTTTATAAAGCAAAAGAAACCACAAGGTTGCGGCACAGAACTTTAGATGAGAAACAAACACGTGTGAAGTCAGGGAAGCACGAGAGAAGACATTAGGGTCGACGCTAAGAAGAAGCACGTCCTGCTGGACTTCAGTGGTTATTGCATAAAAATTAAGGGGGAGGGGGAGATTGCTAAGATGCAGCATTGTATAGGTATGGAAAGGTCCAGTCAAGGAATCTGCATGCTAAAAACCTAAATTTAGGGGCTTCCCTGGTGGTTCAGTGGTAAAGAGTCTGCCTGCCAATGCAGGGGATATGGATTCGATTCCTGGTCTGGGAAGATCCCACATGCCCCGGAGCAACTGAGCCTGTGAGCTACAACTACTGAAGCTCCTGCGCCTACAGTCCATTCTTCCCACGGAGAGAAGCCACTGCAATGAGAAGCTGGAGCACCACAACTAGAGAAAAGTCCACATATTAACAAAGACCCAGCACAGCCAAAAATAAGCAATTTTTTTTAAAAAGACTTATATTAAAAAAAGAACAAAAATTTATACTTCAAAATCCAGTAAGCCCACTAAAATGGCTGAAAGTATAAAGTCTGAAAATATCAAAATTTTGGCAAGGTGGTGAAGCAGCCAAAGCTTCTATACATTGGTGGTCTAAGTATAAAATGGTACACGTGGAAATGGTACAGAGACTTGGAAAAAAGTCTGGTGATGTCTCATAAAATTAAGCATACATCTACCCTATTACCCAGTAATTTCACCAAGGAGAAATAAAAACATATAACCACAGAAAGATCTGCATTAGAATATTCCTAATTACTTTCATGCATTGGAGAAGGAAATGGCAACCCACTCCAGTGTTCTTGCCTGGAGAATCCCAGGGACAGGGGAGCCTGGTGGGCTGCCGTCTATGGGGTCGCACAGAGTCGGACATGACTGAAGCGACTTAGCAGCAGCAGCAGCACCTGCTTTATCTGTAACAGCCAAAAACTGGAAACAACCCAAATGTCTATCAACAGAACAATGGATAAACAAACTGTCATACATCCATACAATGAAATACCATTCAACAATAAAAAGGGATGCACTAATATATACAATAGCATGGATCAATCTCCTAAACGGCATGCAGAGTGAAAGAAGCTTGGCAGACCATATGCTGTGTGATTTTAGAATTAGGTAAATCTAATTTGAAGTGAAAAACAAGAGCATAACAATCATCTGGTGGGTATGAATCAACAGGGAAGAGTCCTGAGAGAACTTTCTATAATGACAGCAATGTTCTGTCCCAATGGTCAGTAAACTTTTTCCATAAAGTGCAGAAGGGCAAATATTTCAGGCTTTCTGGGCTCTACCTCAAAAGCCAATTCTGCCACTGTAAATGAATGACATGGCTGCGCTACCATAAGACTTTATTTACAAAACAAGAGTTAGAATGTAGTTTGCTGGTCCCTGCTCTATATATTAAAAGTGGTTTGGGTTACACAGATATATGTACTTGTCAAAACTCATCTAATAGGCCACAGAGGACCTGTGCATTTTGCTATATGTCAATTTTAAACAAAAACCAAAAAGCAACAGTTAACTCTAGGCTAATGATAAGCATGTGGTTTTCAGTGAGGTACACCGATATCTGCAACTTATTCTGAAAGCTCAAAAAATAAGATGAATACAGTAACACAAATACTAAATTGCCAACATCCGCTAAATCATCAAAAAAGCAAGAGAATTCCAGAAAACATCTATTTCTGCTTTATTGACTATGCCAAAGCCTTTGACTGTGTGGATCACAATAAACTGTGGAAAATTCTTAAAAAGATGGGAATACCAGACCACCTGACCTGCCTCTTGAGAAACCTATATGTAGGTGAGGAAGCAACAGTTAGAAGTGGACATGGAACAACAGACTGGTTCCAAATAGGAAAAGGAGTATGTCAAGGCTGTATACTGTCACCCTGCTTATTTAACTTCTATGCAGAGTACATCATGAGAAACACTGGGCTGGAAGAAGTACAAGCTGGAATCAAGACTGCCGAGAGAAGTATCAATAACCTCAGATATGCAGATGACACCACCCTTATGGCAGAAAGTGAAGAGGAACTAAAAAGCCTCTTGATGAAAGTAAAAGAGGAGAGTGAAAAAGTTGGCTTAAAGCTCAACATTCAGAAAACGAAGATCATGGCATCTGGTCCCATCACTTCATAGGAAATAGATGAGGAAACAGTGGAAACCATGTCAGAGTTTATTTTGGGGTCTCCAAAATCATTGCAGATGGTGACTGCAGCCATGAAATTGAAAGACGCTTACTCCTTGGAAGGAAAGTTATGACCAACCTAGATAGCACATTAAAAAGCAGAGATATTACTTTGCCAACAAAAAAAAGTTGGCTTAAAGCTCAACATTCAGAAAACGAAGATCGTGGCATCCGGTCCCATCACTTCATGGCAAAGAGATGTAGAGACAGTGGAAACAGTGGCTGACTTTATTTTTCCGGGCTCCAAAATCATTGCAGATGGTGACTGTAGCTGTGAAATTAAAAGACACTTACTCCTTGGAAGGAAAGTTATGACCAACCTAGACAGCATATTAAAAAGCAGAGGCATTACTTTGCCAACAGAGGTCCGTCTAGTCAAGGCTATGGTTTTCCCAGGGGTCATGTATGGATGTGAGAGTTGGACTGTGAAGAAGGCTGAGCACAGAATTGATGCTTTTGAACTGTGGTGTTGGAGAAGCCTCTTGAGAGTCCCTTGGACTGAGAAGAGATCCAACCAGTCCATCCTAAAGGAAATCAGTCCTGAATATTCATTGGAAGGACTGATGTTGAAGCTGAAACTCTAATACTTTGGTCACCTGATGCAAAGAGCTGACTTATTTGAAAAGACCCTGATGCTGGGAAAGATTTGAGAGCAGGAGGAGAAGGGGACGACCAAGGATGAGATGGCTGGATGGCGTCACTGACTCAATAGACATTGGGTTTGGGTAGACTGGGAGTTGGTGATGGACAGGGAGGCCTGGCATGCTGCAGTTCATGGTGTCACAAAGAGCTGGACACAATTGAGCGACTGAACTGAACTGAACTGGGAAATGTAGGCCCAACAACTGGTATATGGAAGTTAACTGTACAATTCTTTCAACTTTTGAATATATTCGAAAGTTTTTGGTTTTTTTTTTGGCCGCATTGTGTGGTCTGTGGGATCTTAGTTCGCTGACCAGACATCGAACCGATGCCCCCCGGAAGTGGAGTCACAGAGTCCTAACCAACGGACCACCAGGGAATTCCCTGAAAGTTTTAATACTAAACTGGGGGGTGGGGGAGATTCAATGAGGCCACTGAAGATTTTTAAGCAAGGAAATGAAAATCAAATTTATATTCTACAATTCATGCAGTGCAAGCATATACCGAAGAATGATCAGATGAAGGAAGAAAGTTCTAAGCAGGCTATTACAACAGTCCATGCCACAGAAAATATCAACGTTTGAAGAGTTAAGTACAAAGTGAGTTCATGGAGAGAAGAAAAATCACGGCAATCAGTGCTTAGCTGCTCAATCACGTCCAACTCTTTACGGCCCCATGGACTGTGGCCCACCAGGCTCTTCTGTCCATGGGATTTTCCAGGCAAGAATACTGGTGTGGGTTACCATTTCCTCCTCCAGGGGATATTCTTGACCCAGGGATCAAACCTACATCTCATCTGCCTCCTGCACTGCATGCCGAGTAGAGAGCTCCTTCATTTCAGGAATGAGGAAGGAGTTTCAAGGAAAAGTTCACAATGTCAACATAAAAGAACTTAAGCATGAAAAGAACGAAAAGTACCTAGATTAAGCAATGGACCCTGATGATGTAAAAGAGGTGTGGGAAGAATGTAAATCAGATAAAGGATATTAGTAAATTCAAAGGAAACAAACAAATGACAAGTAATCTCGCTGGGACAAGAGAGGAAGGAAAAACTGAAACATAAAGTAAAAGAGTGAAATATTTCTTTTAAATGTGAAACAAAAGTACATGACTGCAACTAAAAGTCACATCTCACCCAGAACCTGTACTCCTGGCTAAGGCAGCCAGCCGTGGGTCTGAGTGTCCCTGCACATGTTTACTGCGTGTGACAGTCTGCAAAGCTTGTCCATTTCATGATACTGCGAGGATTCTTATAATAAGTCACACAGGCAACAAAGGTCAAGGTGACCACAGCTGACAACTGCCGCTCAGGGAGAGGTAAACTAGCTTGTTTGTTGTTTGCTTTAATGCCTGCAGCTTGCTTAAAAAAGAAAAAAGTGCTGGCCCCTTGGTCCTGAGTTCCTTAGCTTTGATCCACTACGTGCATCCATCTAGACCCATCACCCTTCATGCGACCTGGTTACAAGGAAAGACAGCACAAACAGGCTGACGTTCATGAGTGTGCAGTGCTATGAGTAATAACGTCACTTGTTTCTGACCTGGGAGTCTCCTGTTTTGTCTGCCAGCAACCATGAAACATTAACAGCCTAAGTGTCAGCTTGTAAATATGGCAAAATCAAATCTTAAGATTTTTCAGAGTTCTTGACATGGACCACAAAGAGCTAGTTGATTTTCATGTTTGCTAACTAAGAGACAAAAACACAGACACCAGCAAAAATGGCAATTTATGTAACATTTTATAGTTTATTTACCTTGCATTATTCATATTTATTATATATCCATCTCTATACTATATTTTATACATGCATTACATTATATAATTCTCATAATAATCCTAATGAGGTAGGTACTAATATGAGGAAACTGAGGCTTTAAGATGTTAGATAACTAAGCCAAGGTCTCATAAACTGTAATCAACACAACCTAAATATAGGCTCCCATGACGTTAAAAGATGTGAGGGTTTTGTTTAATCATTAATAATCAACCTCCTTCCCAGCTGATTTATCAAGAGCAACTCTAATTCACCATATGTTAGAGCAAAGCAGCTGTATCATCATAGTACGAATACTTCATTCTTATAGAAAACTAACGTTTTGGAAATGTTAATAGAATCAAAGTTGTCTCTAATCAAAGTTGTCTCTAAAAATCTGTGGTTTAGGAAGAGCTAGGTTAAACAAATTCATACTATTGTCTTCAGGACAGAAGCTCTCACAGTTTTAATATGCAAATATATGTACTTCCAGATGGCGCTAATGGTAAAGAACCCGCCTGCCAATGCAGGAGATTTAAAAGGCCTAGGTTTGATCCCTTGGTCGGGGAAGATCCCATGGAGAAGGGAATGGCAACCTACTCCAAAACCCTTGCCTGGAGGATGCCATGAACAGAGGAGCCTCACAGGGTACAGTCCATAGGGTCACAAAGAGTCAGACATGACTGAAGCGATTTAGCACACACATATGCTAATATGTATTCTATTTCTTCTAAAACCATCTTCATTCTGAATGCTCCAGTTTGGAAAACTACTGCTGCAATCAACATTGCCAATTTAACCTGTACACAGAATACCTTTGAAAACTTAGCAGTCAGCTTGGTGGTTCAAGTACACAAGTCCTTTAAAATAGAGAACATCAAAGTCAGAATGTGGCATAACAGCTCCAAGCCAAGTCAACTACTTCACAGTCTGGCAACACTGCCCATTTCCTACCAAACAAAAGTCAGCTTCCCATAACACAATGGAACTACATGTTTTTTTCTGAAATTAGAAGGGTAACAAGGCAAAGTGTTTATATGTGTAGCTCTGTACGTTATAAACACTGTTTTACTGAACAAAATTTAGACACTTAACGATGGAGCAGAGATCACAGAAAAAGTAGTTTTCACATAAAGCTTGTGAATTCGTTAATGACGGTAAGTCATTCTGATGGTCCTAGGCATCACCATTAACTCACCTGTTCATGGGATTCTCCAAGCAAGAATACTGAAGTGTGTAGCCATTCCCTTTTCTAGGGGATCTTTCTGACCCAACGACGGAACCTGAGTCTCCCCAAGAGCAGGCAGATTCTTTACCATCTGAGCCACCAGGGAAGCCCCAACTTACCAGTACGGAAAACTAAATTTTAACTCTATGAATAAGTGGAAAATTAACATTGTATATACCATTTCGCCACCAAGCATATTTTCCTGTCTTCTAGTCATCTCTAAACATTCGACAACTGAAACTGCTCATTGTTCCGTTGTTATTAATCATTCCAGAGTTTTCAAAAAAGCCAGCCGTACAACAGTTGTGTTAGTCACACAAGCCAGAGCTGTAGTCTAGTCCCTAGCTTACTGCCAACCAAATCAGCTGCCTTTTTTTTTTTCTTGCCCTCTGTTCTGAAGGAATACCTCCACCCATTCAAAGTCTACATAGGACACATCTCTAATGGGGGGTGCGGGGTCAGGAGTATGGGGAATATACCAAGATAAAGTTATTGATCAAGCCATTCTCAACAAAACCAAGAGCTATTCTAGACAGATGAAATTACCATATAATTACACAGGAACTGGAATTTAAATCTAAATGTAAACTGTACTAAGATTCTCAAACACTTCACCTTACAAGGAAGGTGATATCCTACCTACTTGAATCGAGAAGTATCTTTAGAAGGGCAGATTTTTGCCCTCTGCTCTGAAAGACTGCCTCCACCCATTCAAAGTCTATGTGGGGCACATATCCACCTAGGAAAAAAAAAGAAGGGCAATAAAATATAATACTGTCCACTATTTTGAAAGGAGTTGTAGAGAAAAAGAAAGTATCTTAAAGGTCACAGAGCAATTTCCAACATTTTGGGTTTAGGAATTCTTAAAAATATACAATTAACCATAACTACTGAAAGCAAATGTGACATTATAATAAATCACTTTAAAGCATAGATACATCAGTTAATAATGTTTTGAATAGGGATCCGTATATGAGAACATGGTTGATTCTTGTAAGCAAAACCCCAAAGAGAAAGAAGTTGAATCGGCTAACACTATTAAAGGAAACAAATAGGAAAAGGAAAGAAACGTGATTAGAAAAAAGAAATAAACCCACTGGTAACAATATTCGATATTTTATTTTTACTAACATCTGCAAAAATAGGAATATGCCTTAAAAAAATGAAAACAAACCATCAAAAGTGTATACACTAACAACTTGAAAAATGTCTTCCCATACTGGCAGCAATATTTTCCAAACCATTCTGAAAACACTGATAAATTTTTACAGAATTCAGATCAATAACTTTATCGTGGTATACCCCCACACCCCCACTTTACAGAATTAGAATTCCAAATGAACATACATCATTTGGAGGTTTTACTGGATGTAAACCAGATGAAACTGATGCATCATGAGTTTTTATCTTAAAAAAAAAAAAAAAAAACCCGCAAAACTACATACATTGGGATTTTAACTTTCAGTACCCTTCATATTTGTCAAAGTACACATATTAATAGAAATTCTTAGTTCACAGTAAGTCTCACCTGTGTAAACAGATTTGAAACATGAAATCTGCACTAACATATCTAGATTTGTAAATTTCACAAACAGTACTGTCAGTTGTACCATCGGTGCTCCATAATTAACATTTTTCTCCTTTCCCTCAGAAAATAGGCTTCACTAAATTACCACCTCAAAGTTTACAGAATAACATGCTACCTAGCTGCAAGGAAATAGTCAACTATAGCTGAGTCCATTTTTAAACAGGGTTTACCTAGGACTCTACAATGACACCATCGGATTTAGTATCATAAGAAAAATATATATTAGAAAAACGGACACGGGAAAAATAGATGGGCACTTTTCACTCATTTCAACTTACAAAGGATTTATATGGTTAAACTGGAAAACCTTGTACATAAAGAAAATTTATTTTTCAAACACGATGAGCATTTTTAGGAAAACTTCCTGTTTCCCCTCCCGCCAATCAAAAAAAAAAAATAGGAAAAAAACTCGCTTTTCTAATAAAAACAGAAAAGGCCAAAATGACAAGGTTAACTAGGACTAAGAAATAAGATCAGCCCCACGACTATTCTCTACGGTTGCGCAATTTTTAAACCCACACTTTTTTTTTTTTTAACCAAATCCACATCCCACCCCACGTAGTGCTTCCCTCTCCCTCCTTCCCACCCACTCCATCTATGACGGCGATCACCTTCCCAGCAGGTATGTGAACTCATTTCCAGTATACAATCCACTGGAAAATCTCTGAAGTAACTGGGTCAGGACATGACGAAACGATCGAGAAAGTGAGAAATAAAAGAGATATAA
>SJYT01059644.1:66789-108395 GCA_006410635.1 Cephalophus harveyi
AAAGAGGGAGGGGGGGGGGGGGGGGGGGGGGGGGGGGGGGGTGTCTAACAGGGGAAGGATGAGGACCTAAAAGACGACCTGGGTCTAGAAAGAAGGGTCTCAAAGGACCCACAGGCAGCCTCTCATACGAGAGCTGTGAAGGAAGCACGGTCCTGGCAGAAGAGCCAAAAACAAATTAGCCAACATGCCCCACCGGGAATAACCGGTGGAAAGGGGCTCGGGGGGGAGGGGGGACAATGCCGGGGATCCGGGCGGCGCAGGAGGCCGGGGCTGGCGACAGAAACTCACCACCTGGTAGCGGCCAGTCCCCGCCTGGTGGTGATCCATCCTGCCCGGCTCGGGGTCCGGCTTCCGAGCGGGTGAGTCCCCTCGGCACTCAGCCCCCTCGGCCACCCCCTTCAACGACGTCGTCGCCTCGGCGACTCTTCCGCCTCTGTTTCTGCGGCCGCGGTCGCCCGGCCGGGCCGCCTCACTTCCCGTCGCTGCCGCAGAAGCCGCGGAAACCTCCGCGTCGGCCGCAGCTGGGGGGCGAAGCTCCGGGGCGCCGCGCGCGCTACTGAGCATGCTCGGGATGGTCGCGCATGCTCGCTGGGTCCTCCGGCGTCCCATCCGCGGCGCGAGGCGGGGGTTTCGCTGGGTGGGATGAGACGGAAAAGTCGGGCAAGTCCCGGGGAGCGATCTATGTTGTCAGCCGGTCGGGAGTGGGTGGTGGCTAAAGGAGCGGAGAAAAAAAAAATGTATCACCGTCCTTGATTGGTCTTTTCAGTCCGACGGGTTGCGTGCAGGCAGAGTCACATTGTCGAGGAGAAAAGAGACGCATTCCAGGAACACCTGAGGACAGATCATCGTGTTTCCTCACACTTCGTTTTGTTATCCACCCAGCCTAGAACAATGCTAGGACACTCCTAAAAGACTTATTCAAAAACCATTAGTGAGTGAAGGGGTATCTTTTTACGTTGTTTTGTTTGTCCCCTTCTTGATAATGAGATTTAAGAATCCAACAAGGAGTCTTCACCCATACTCAGGTATCCCGCAGAGGAAAGGAGCCCCTAGAGCCCTAGGTTACTGAAAGGATACAAGAAGATAATGAACTAATATAGCACTCTTCTAGGGTCATATTCACATCAGTAATTCCAAAGGGTTTAACCGTAAAGATTCGCTTTGTGTGCAGTAAGACGATCTCAATAACCGGTTAACCAACCACACTTGACCTACCGTGTGTATCTCCCACCAGACGCAAAGCATGTTTCTCTAGCAAGCAAAAGAATATGATGGGGCGGCGTACTCTTTAACCCAAGGAGTTTCTATACACTGAAAACTATGATCCCACGTGATCTGGCTCAGTTGTCTTTTCTATTTCACTTCCCTCCTGAATCCCCAAAGGAGATTCCCTGCAATGAAAAAGGCTGCAAGATGAGCCTCATCACCTAGTTAAAAACGGCAAAAATACAATAAGGAGAGACATTCATTGAGAGAGCAAGTGAAAAATGTAAGCCTTCCCCGTTGTTTTATTCAAAGCATTGATCAGTTCTTGGTATTTCTGCCTTCTTGACACATCCAGTGGTGGAAAGTATTAATAGGCTGATACCATAAGAGGCAACAATATTGTCATATTTAAATGTCGTTAACCTTTCTTTGTGCTTAGTTGCTTAGTCGCTGAGTCCTGTCCCACTTATTGCGATCCCATGGATTTTTGCCCGCTGCTGTCCTGTCCATGGAATTTCCCAGGCAAGAATACTGGGAGTGGGTAACTATTTCCTCCTCCAGGATATCTTCCCTACCCAGGGATTGAACCCAAGTTTCCCACATTGCAAGCAGATTCTTTACCATCTGAGCCACCAGGGAAGCCTAGGCTTTCTTCATGTATAACTTAATGCATTTTCGGTTCTAGGATAATAAACATGACATTTCATTGTGTAGCTATACAGGAACTCACTCTCACAATTTCACCCCAAATGGTATTACCTTTCAACAATCAAGACAACCACCAGTGTCAGCAAAATGAAATTAGAGCCCTACATCACTTATGGTCTATACTGTTCGTTTAGAACTTAATTTTATATGCAGCTGCACTTTCATTAATCATTTATATGTCCATTTGTCTTTCAAACAAGCTGCTGCACAGAAGGGAGGCCATTGTTTACACGTAGCATACCCAGAACAGTAATGAGAACATAATGGTGAAAACCAGTGACCTGACCCAAAGTAAACATCCTAAATCTTATTAGAGTAACAGATCTTTCAGTTTTACTCTCCTCCCAAGTTTTGTGAATGGTTTGCTAATCTAGAGAGCAGGTGAAAAAAATTCAACAGGAACGTGTCTTTTCAGTGAAGAGGAGGAAGAGAAAGAGGGGAAAGAGAAGGAGAAGAAGAGCTGGTATGTGTTGACCCCTTCCCAAGCCAAGACCTGCATGAGCTACATTCTTTTGTCTTCACAGCATCTCCATGATGTAGGCACGATTGTCATCTGGGATTAACAAATCAGGAAACTAAGGCACTGGGAGGTTCAGGAACTTTCCAAAGCCAATCGCTAACAAGTGGTGACAGATTCCAGAGCCTCCACTATGTTAAGCACCAGGCTGTAATACACCCTTAAAATGAACCACCCGACCAGCGAACCAACTCCTTTCTCTTTCTCTCCACTGTTGCACTGTTGCACTTCGTTGTGAAATGGGCAGAAGGAGCTCAGAGTGGCTCTCCAGAGGACAACGAGAATCTCTGATCTCGCACAGATCAAGGAGGTGGCATTTCAGGAAGTCAGACTGGATCTTTGATGCATCACAAGCAGAAGAGGCCCCGAGTTGTCCCATAGGAGCAACTTTTGGGGGAAGGCATGGGGGTAATGATATCCTGATCATTTTAGAGGCCTTAAGCAACATTTGATATTTTTCATCTTTAATCTTTTGGTGGTGACAAGTCTAGTTACCTAAGGTGGTGGTCTACCACCATAAATTCAAGTGGAATTTTATAAATATTTATTTGTTTTAGTATTTACTTGGCTGCATTAGATCTTAGGTGTGGCATGTGGGATCTTTGCTGTGTCACCTGGGATTTTTCATTGCGGTGCTTGGTGTCAGTATCTGCAACATACAGGCCCAGCTGCTCCGATTCATGTAGGATCCTACTTCCCTGACCAGGGATCGAGCCCAGGTCCCCAACATTGCAAGGTGGACTCTCAACTGCTGAACCACCAGGGAAGTCCCTCAGGTGGAATTTTAGAATTAGAGTACACCTCACTAAGACCTCTTCATCACCAAATACACTGCCAGCAAAAATTTAATTAGTGTCCCACTGTGGTCCTGGGGCAGATGTGGAGATAAGATGTCTGGATTCCCTGTCATGAAAGTACCCTCTGCCTAGAGCCATCCAGCTGTTAGTTTTGTTGGGGTTTCCTTCAGCTTTTTACTCTGAGGTCCCACTATTTTAAAGGGAGGGGTACAGGTCTAACTGTTTTGCCTGACACTGGACCCCTTTAAGGGGCCATCTGCTCCAGAATTCCCTGCTGAACTAGCAGAGATTTTGTCAGCTCTGCAGTATGTTGTGACAGCTCTCCACACCCAATCCTTTGTGCTTTCACAGATGTTAACTCTCTAATAAAGCTCCTGCACTCATAATTTCATAACAGTATCTGCTTCCTTGAGAGCCCAACCTAGACAAGTACCAAGATGGTCAGTCAAAAGAAAAAAACGCACAAAATGGCTGTGAGTTAAGTTTTACCTGAGGAACTTTTGGAAGGCTGCAGCCCCGAAACAGCTTGTCAGATAGCTCTGAGGAGCTGCTCGGAAGAGGAAAAGGAGGAGCCAGGATACCTATAAAGTTTTTTTTGCTGGGAAAAAAATATATATAATCAAGCCTTAAAAGATTACTGCTAATCACAAAGAACAGATATCTCACATTAAAATTATCTTTAGTCTGTCTAACTGTATATGGGAAGATGAAAGAGTCTGAGGTCCTTTGAAATTTTTCCTTAGATATTCTTCTGAACTAAGGGCCAGTATACCCAAAGCAAAGAATATTTTCTGATGTTTTCCGTCCTCAATTCCCTTCAGGTCACACTCTAAGACATGTGATGCCTAATGGCTTGATCCTTGTAGAACTGAAATGTTGTCAGCATTTTTTTTTTAATAAGATAGAAGGTGATGGGTCATCCCTGGTGATCCAGCAGTTAAGAATCTGCCTGCCAATGCAGGTGACAGGGGTTCAATCCCTGGTCTGGGAAGATCCCACATGCAGTGGAGCAACTAAGCCCTCGAGCCACAGTTACTCAAGCATGCACACCCAGAGCCTGTGCTCTGCAACAAGGGAAGCCATCACTCTGAGAAGCCCACACACTGCAGCCAGAGAGTAGCCCCCACTCACTGAAACTAGAGAGAGCCCGCACACAGCAACAAAGACCTGGCACAGCCAAAAATAAATGAAGAAAATAGATAATTTTTTTAATTAAGTGATTGAACATTGTTATTATCAACATTGTGTTAAATGACTGCAACTGTCCTTTCACATAACTGATATTTCACCTCCAGAATAACCCTAAGTACCCTCCATTGTGATCATTTTCTCATGGGGATGTAATGTATCTATGGCCTTCCTGTTAAGAATGACTTTGATTTTGTTCTTTAGAGTGATGGTGTCAGGCCAAGTCACAGGGCCCCTTTACCTGGACATACTTCCCACTGGGAATCCCTCTTATTCTTCCAGAAGCAGAGGAATTCCCTCCAGAAGTCAACCCAGTTCTTATCCTCCTTGAAAGAAAGTGAAAGTGTTAGCCACTCAGTCATGTCTGACTCTTGGTGACCCCATGGACTGTAGCCCACCAGACTTCTCTGCCCAAGAAATTCTCCAGGCAAGAATACTGAAGTGGGTAGCTATTCCCTTCTCCAAAGGATCTTCCCGATGCAGGGATTGAACCTGGACCTCCTGCATTGAAAGCAGATTCTTTACAGTCTGAGCCACCAGGGAAGCCCTCCACATCCTCCTCTTATCTCTAACCAGGTATGCAGGATTTTTGTTGAGATTCCCATGTGTTAAAGAGCAGTAGACATGCCATTGCTTGCAGATGACCATCTACAGAGGCCTAAATCAAGGCAGGAAAAACTCCAAATTTTCTTTACTTCTTCAGTGATTTTTAGTTTTTTTATATCACTTCCTCTACAACATACAACATATTGGGTTGGAAAAATAGTTCGTTCAGGTTTTTCGATATGATGTTACAGAAAAATCGAAATGAACTTTTTGGCCAACTCAGTAGAACTACTCCTCAGTAGCTATTGATGGTTAGTGTGACCACAGCTTTATCTAGAGAATTATCAAAAAGAGGTAAAATCACATTCTCTATCTGGGGCACACATCTGCAGATTTCTATGTCTCTAATAAAAATTCATTAGCCATTATTTTCAGTACATGAATTCTAAAGTAGATTTTGGAAAACACAATCAACTGTTATCATTTAGTAAATAAAAATAAGCATACTTATTACTGCAGTTTTATCTCTGTTACCATGTATGTGGATCTTTTAGGGAGTTTGTAGGCATGAACCTCAATTTAGCTTCACATAGTGTTCCTTATTTAACTGTTCCTGAGATTCCTGTCATCTGTTCAGCTCTATAATTTTAGAGAGGAAATCTTGTAAAATGAGCAACTTGACAATCAGGTATCTACTTCCTTTGCCTCTTTCTTCTCTTTCCAGTATGTTTGAAGAATCTAAAACACAGCTAATGTTCTTTATCAGTCAGCTCAACCAAAGAGATAGAACCAATAGAAGATGTACGTAAAGAGATTTATTGCAAGGAATTGTCTTACACTGATTTGGCTTGCTAGGCAAGTCCAAATCCATCGCACAGGCCACTGGAACTCTAAAAACAGCTGTCTACAGACAGAATTTCTTCTTCCTCTGAGAAGCCTCAATTCTGCTCTTAAAGCCTACCCACACTATAGAAGATAATCCCCTTTACTTAAAATCAACTTATTTTGAACTTTGAAAGTGAAAGTCGCTCAGTCATGTCACTCAGTCACTTTGCAACAGTCCATGGAATTCTCCAGGCCAGAATACTAGAGTGGGTAGCCTATCCCCTCTCCAGCCTACCCACTAGAGTGGGTAGCCTATCCCTTCTGCCCAACCCAGGAATCGAAACGGGGTCTCCTGCATTACAGATGGTTTCTTTACCAACTGAGCTATCAGGGAAGCCCCTTTTGAACTAATCATATCTACAAGATAAGTTCACACCATGCTTAGATTAGTATTTGATTGACTAGTTGGGACTATAGCATAACCAAGTTGACAAAGCAAACTATCACAAGCTTTTTAAACACTGGTGTGGTGTAGTCACTAAGTCGTGTCCGACTCTTTCAATCCCATGGACTGTAGCCTGCCAGGCTCCTCTGTCCATGGGATTCTCTGGGCAAGAATACTGGAGTGGGTAGCCATTTCCTTCTCCAGGGGATCTTCCCAACCCAGGGATCAAACCTGGTCTCCTGCATTGCAGGCAGATTCTTTACCAACTGAGCTACAAGGGAAGCCCCTTTTGAACTTTAATCATATCTACAAGATAAGTTCACACCATGCTTAGATTAGTATTTGATTGAATAGTTGGGACTATAGCATAACCAAGTTGACAAAGCAAACTATCACAAGGTTTTTAAACACTACAAAAAGAAATTGTCTCTATATAATCAAGGATACAGGGAAGAGGGAGAACAGAAGAGAGAAAGGAAGTACCAGAGAATTAACTTACAGATTTAAAATAAATTTTCATGGTAAGTATTTCCTCTCAGCTTTATTTTATACATGTATTGTTGGATATAGAGGGACCAACAGGTAACAATTAGAAAACATTTGAATTTTGATAAGCTACATCTCAGGTAACAAAATTTTTTATTAAAATTTTTATTTTTTCTTTGTTAGGTCTTGAGCAACAAATCTAAGCAAATCAGCAGCCATTTTGCCTTTAGGATTACATATTTTTTTAAGTTGGGCTAAGTTATAAGTTATTGAGGCTTCTCTGGTAGCTCAGACAGTGAAGAATCCACCTGCAATGCAGGAGACGCTGGTTAGATCCCTGGGTCAGGAAGATCCCCTGGAGATAGGAATCTAGAATTCTAGAATACCCACTCTAGTATTCTTGCCTGGAGAATCCCTTGGACAGAAGAGACTGGTCGGCTACCAATCCCAGTGGGGTCACAAAGAGTTGGACATGACTGAGCGACTAAGCACACAAGTTATAAGTTATTAGAATGGTCATTGCTTTACCTTGAATATGGAAGACTATTCTTTAACCACACTAAAGCATGACTTTTTGTGTTGTTCTTTTTTTCTCTGAAAACCTGATAATCACTTTCATCACAGAAGAGCAGGGCTGGCACTGAGAATATTGCCTATTCAGGTTTCTCTTGACTTACATTGATTATCGTGTAAGAAAAGAAGATAAACACTATTTGTATGTCAGGGAGAGGAGGGAGTGTAAAAAATATAAGAAAGAAAAGTGTCTTCTACATATCAAAGTGTTCTTTACATTTTAAAGATCATGTGCTCACTTTTTTCATAGGAGGCACTAAAATTTTTTTTAAAGAGATTCAAATAGGGGAAAAAAACCCTAAGGGTTAACAGAGCCAATGTAAGCCCAGATAATAGGGAAAAAAAGAGGTGGTGGTGGAATTCCCTTTATATCTGAAAGTTTTATTCTAGAATAAGTAAAATATTTATAATGTATCCCAGTTTACCTGTCAATAATAAAGTTTCCATGAAATATGTATAAATTATGCTTATAGAGAATGATCATTGAGAAATCTAATGTTATTTCCCCAATAAGCACGAAGACATCAAGTTCAAATCCTCTTCTTTATCCAGTGTCTTAGTTTGGGTTGCTATGACAGATTACCACAGATTGGGTGGTTTATAAACAATGGATATTTATTTCTCGCAGTTTTGGGGATTGGAAGTCCAAAATCAGAGTGCAGCATGGTCTCGTTTTCACCAGAGTCCCTTTCTAGGTTTCAGAGTGTGGAATTCTTATTGTTCCCACAGGGCAGAAGGGCCAGTGAGGGATCTCTCTAGGGACTTTTTTATAGCTACTTTAGTCCCATTCATGAGAGCCCCATCTCTGGACTTAATCACCTCCTGAAGACCCACTTCTTAATGCCGTCAACCTGGCATTAGATTTTCAACAACTGAATCTAGGGAACACAAACATTCACACCGTACCATCCAGATATTGACTTTTTAAAAGAAAAGCATCAATGTTACAAACACACACACACAGATACACATAGAGTAGGAAATTGAATGTAATTTATTCTTAGTTTGAATGAGGCAGATGATTTGGTTCACTACAGGCCCTTGAAATTTCCTTAGAATCCACCTGTTGGAAAAGAGAGGAATGTTTGTTTTCATGGAGCTATAAAAACTCTAGCACTTGAAGAGACTTTCCAGATCACCCAGCCAGACACCTTGGTTTTGAAAATATGGAAACTGAGGCTCAGAGAGGTAATGCAACCTTAAAGGGCTATCTGCAAAGCTACCACTCCACTTTCAGCTTGGTTCAAATGTGGTAACTCATAAAACAATCCAAAATACTCCGCTGACTGTTCCCACCACATCCAGCCAGAAATAACCCTCCAAAACAGTACAAATCAGAATAAACATTTAGAACTCTAACACATCAAGAACTCAACACATCAAAATTTCTTTGGAAGAGATATTAGTCAAATGTTTTACCACAAAAGGATTAATTCTGAAATAGTTGCTAATCCTCTCAGGGGTTGCTGCTTTGGAACAAGTAAATATTCTTCAAAAATTCTTTTTAAAATAAAATGAATAGGTCTTTTAAAAATATAGTCTTTGAAAACAGAATAGGTACCTAACATTAGTTGTATGTGTATTAGCTTAAACATCAAACAATCTCAACCCCATACATACTTATATATCTGTTCATGTAAGGTTGAAGATGACCTAACCATATAAAATTAGCCCAGTTCCAACCCCGACCATGGGACTTGACCTTGATTCCTGAAACAATATAACTACACATATAGGCAATAGCCCCTAGCTACATGCAACCAGGGATTCCCAGGTGGCTCACTGGTAAAGAATTCGCCTACCAATATAGGAGGTGGAGGAGACTTGGGTTCGATCCCTGGATCAGGAAGATCCCCTAGAAGAGGAAATGGCAACCCACTCCAATATTCTTTCTTGGAAAATCCTATGGACAGAGAAACCTGGCAGGCTACAGTCCATGGAGCCTCAAAGAGATGGACAGGACTTAGCAACTGAGCATGCATGCACATGTGACAATTTAAATTCAAATTAATAATATTAAAATTTTACCTCCTCATTGACACTAACCACAGGTGTTTAGTGGCTACCATATTGGGCAGTGCTGATAAAAAACATTTGCATCTTCACTGAAGTTTCCATTGGACACCATTGCTCAAAAACTCTTACTATTCACCTTAAATTAATCTCCTTCATTTACTTCCTGAATGAGCCACACAATTTTCTAATGGCTTGTGTCCCGACTATGCCATATCTTAGCAATGAGGCTGCTGAGTAAGTCACTTAACCTGCTGAGCTTGTTTGTTCATCTTTAAAATCAGAATGCTAATTCCCTCCCTGTCTGTCTCACAGATTGTGTTGACGTTCACAGGAAATGTAACCATACAAATAAAGCAGGTAGTTGTTTCTGAAGGCCCTTTTCCCTTCTTTCATTTTGTAGTGACTGCCAGAAAAAAAAAGTGATGTTTAACACCTTTTACACCTAACATGTGAAACAAATATTACAACATACGGGGACTTCCTTGGTGATCCATGGCTAAGACTCCACACTCCCAATACAGGGGCGCAAAGTTCCATTACTGGCCAGAGTATTAGATCACACATGCTACAGCTAAGACACAGCACAGACAAATAAATAGCATAAATAAATATTTTTTAAAATATCACAATGTAGGGAAGATGAAGACTAAAAACACAGAAGCTGGTTAGGCCTCCCAACTTGGTCATATCTTATTTTTTCTAGCCCAAGTGACTGGACTTATGCTCTACACAAGTCATTATAAAATAATAACTCCTGCTTTCGAATTCTGGTGCTGGAGAAGACTCATGATAGTCGCTTGGACTGCAAGGAGTTCAAATCAATCAGTCCTAAAGGAAATCAACATCAACTCTGAATACTTATTGGAAGGACTGATGCTCCAATACTTTGACCATCTGTTGGCCAAAGTATTGGACGAAGAGCCTACCCATTAGAAGAGACCTTGATGCTGGGAAAGATAGAGGGCGTGAGAAGAAGAGGGCAACAGAGGATGAGATGGTTAGATGGCATCACCGACTCAGTGAACATGAAGCATTTGAGCAAACTCCGGGAGACTGTGATGGTCAGGGAAGCCTGACATGCTGCAGTCCATGGGGACGTAAAGAATGGGACCTAACTTAATGACTGAACAGCAACCACAAACAGTGTGTATAACCATAGAAAGTATGTCAGTTGTTGTTATCTAGGAGTAAAACTATTCTGTAGTATATTGTTAGACTTTATAATTGTGGTAATAATGGATAACGCTGTTGAAATTAGCTGCCAGTTTTACTAAGTGCTTTTACTTAGGGTTTTCCTGGTAGCTCAGGTGGTAAAGAATCTGCCTTCAATGTAGGAGACCTGGGTTTAATCCCTGGGTGGGGAAGAATCCTGGAGAAGGAAATGGCAACCCACTTCAGTATTCTTGCCTAGAGAATTCCATGGACAGAGGAGCCTGGCGGGCTATAGTCCATGGGGTCGCAAAGAATCAGACAGGACTGAGCGACTTTCACTCACTCACTCATATATGAGTGAAGTCGCTCAGTCGTGTCCGACTCTTTGCGACCCCATGGACTGTAGCCTACCAGGCTTCTCCGTCCATGGGATTTTCCAGGCAAGAATACTGGAGTGGGTTACCATTTCCTTCTCCAGGGGATTCCTTCTTCAGGGGATCTTCCCGACCCAGGGATCGAACCTGGGTCTCCTGCATTGGGGGCAGGCGTTTTAACCTCTGAGCCACCAGGGAAGCCCCCACTCATATATATCTCACTATATTTCACACCAAACACATGCAGTTATTACACGTTGTTATTACAATTTTACATATCAGGAAAGTGAGATATAGAATCTTAAGGAATTTACCCCAGGTCACAAATCAAGTGAGGGAAAGGGGATTTGCTGAGTTTTCTTTTTCTAACTTTAAACAATTTTTTAAATTGAAATAAACATATATACACAAAAGCATGAAATTCCTAAGTGAACAGCACAAAGATTTTTCACAAACTGAGCTTCTGCAAACAACACCCATATTAAGAACTAGGATATTTCCAGAATCCCAGGAAACCCCGTGGCCCACTCCCAGTCTCTACTCCCATACAAATATTAACAATAATCCTGACTTTTAATATTTGTATACAAACTTTTGACTTTATCTGCATGGAATTGTACCTTTTGTTCCCTGCAAGTCTGATTGTCTTGATTAAATTTATGTTTTTAAAATTCATTCATACTGTTTTTTTTGTTTCTTTGTTTTGGGGTTTTGTTTTTGCTGTGACACACAACTTGTGGGATCTTACTTCCCCAGCCAGAGATCAAACCCAGGCCCCCTGCATTGGAAGCACAAAGTCTTAACCACTAAACCACCAGGGAAGTCCTGATTTATTCATATTGTTGGGGTAGTTGCAGTTAGTTCACTTTGCTGTTGTATAGGATTCCATTGTGTGAATATACCATACATTATTTAACTGTTTACTGAGAAGATTGGCATTCAGTTTGTTTCTAGTTTGGGACTTGTATTAGTTTCCTAGTGCTGTGGTAACAGAAAACCACAAATTGAGAGGTTAAAGCAACAAAAATTTATTTTCTCACTATTTTGGAGGCTAGAAGTCACAGATGAAATGTCGGCAGGATTGTTTCTTTGGAAGGACGTGAGGAAGAATCTATCCTATACTTCTCCCCTAGCTTCTAGTGGCTCACTGGCTCCTCTGTCCATGGAATTTTCCAGATAGGAATACTGGAGTGGGTTGCCATTTCCTCTTTCAGGGATCTTCCCAAGCCAGGGATCGAACCTGTATATCTTATGTCTCCTGCACTGGCAGGCAGGTTCTTTACCACCATGCCACCTGGGAAGCCCCTCTTCTCTTATGCTTGTGTTTAAAATACCAAAGGAGAGGGTGGGGGAAATCATACTCCAAATTAGGGTCAAGAAGGACTTCCCTGAGGGTCCAGTGGCTAAGACTCAGGGCTCCCAATCTGGGGGTGGAGGCTGGGTTTGATCCCTAATCAGGGAACTAGATCCCACATGCCACAGCAAAGTGTTTGCATGCCTCAACTAAAGATCCCAAAAGATCCCACGTGCTGCAACTAAGACGCAGCCAAATAAATAAATAATAAAATAGAGTTAGGAGGAATACATTGGTACAGAACTATCCATCAGCATCTCATCTATTTGAATATATTTTTAAATCTGATCTTTAGTTTCAGAGAGTGAAACTTGCTTGTCCACGTGAGTATGAGACTGCCCATCTTAGTGTCTATTCCTTTCAACATCACCTTCAAAAGGCTTTAGCCGTTTGGCCTGCTCACCTCTCTTTTTAACACCTTTTGATGAGACTTACTTCTCCTGCCTTCAGGCCCTACCTGCAGAGGATAGGATGTGCCTACTTTTAGTAACCAACATGGGACCTTGCATAAAGTAGGCCCTGATTATTGATTTACTATCTATAACTGATCGAAGCCTCCATTTCAGGGCTAGGCTCAGAAGGTAAAAAATCAGCCTGCATTGCAGGAGACCTGAATTCGATCCCTGGGTTGGGAAGATCCCTTGGAGGAGGAAATGGTAACCCACTCCAGTATTCTTGCCTGGAGAATCCCATGGACAGAGGAGCCTGGTGGGCTACAGTTCACAGGGTCAGGAAGAGTCAGACACCACTTTGTGATTAATACTTTCTTCTTTCAATAGATGCATAACATCCATTCTTAGGATGCTGTCTTACTTTTTTAAGAGTTTTTAATATCAACAAAGAAATACTCCAAAAGGAAAACAAAATATCACACTTTGTAAATGAGATTTAGGAAATACCTAATCGTTCTCTATGAAATTTTCCCTGGTTTATCCTAAATGTAAATAGAACTAGGTCTGGCCACTTAAACAACATCTCATTAATGATCTCCTTCCCACTTCCGTTTATTTTTATAGATTAGAGTCTCTTATGATCCTCAATCTTGACTTGATTCTATAATGGGCTAAAGTGAGAGTGAAAGTGAAGTTGCTCAGTCATGTCCGACTCTGCGGCCCCGTGGGCTGTGGCCTGCACCAGGCTCCTCCATCCATGGGATTTTCCAGGCGCGAGTACTGGAGTGGGCTGCCATTTCCTCCTCCAGGGGATCTTCTTGACTCAGGGGTCGAACCCGGGTCTCCTGCACTACAGGCAGACGCTTTACCCTCTGAGACACCAGGGAAGCTCATAATGGGCTAGAACTCTACTAAAAAGTCTTCATGTGTTGCTTCTTATTGTGGTAAAATATATATAATGTAAAATTTACCATTTGATTATTTTAACTGAGGCTTTCCAGGTGGCACTAGTGGTAAAGTGCCAATGCAGGAGATAATAAGAGACGTGTGTTTGATCCCTGGGTTGGGAAAATCCTCTGGAAAAGGGCATGGCAACCCATTCCAGTATTCTTGCTTAAAGAGTCCTATGGACAGAGGAAGCTGGTGGGCTACAGTCTATGGGGTCGCAAAGAGTCGGGCACCACTTAAGCAACTAAACACAGCACATTTTTACCTGAACAGTTCAGTGGCATTAGTACAATCATACTTTGTTGTGCCATCATCACCACCATCCATTTCCAGAACTTCTTTATAATCCCAGGTGGAAACTGTACCCGTTAAACCCTAATGCCCCTTTCCCTTCCCCCCACCCCCCAGCCCCTAGCCACCTTCATTCTACTTACTGTCTCTATTTGACTATTTTGAGTACCTCAAACAAGTGGACTATACAATATTTGTCCTCTTGTGTCTGGCTTATTACACTTAGCATTATTTCCTCAGGCGCATCCATGTTGTAATATGTTTCAGAATTTCATTCCTTTTTTAAGACTGATTAATGACTCATTATATGTGTATACCAGGCTTCCATAGTAGCTCAGCTGGTAAAGAATCTGCCTGCAATCCAGGAGACCCTAGTTTGATCCCTGGGGAAGAGATATGCTGCTCACTCCAGTATTCTTGGGCTTCCCTGGTGGCTCAGATGGTAAAGAATCTGCCTGCAATGTGGGAGACCTGGGTTTGATCCCTGAGTTGGGAAGAGGAAGGCATGGCAACCCACTCCAGTATTCTTGCCTGGAGAATCCCCATGGACAGAGGAGGCTGGCGAGTTGCAGTCCATAGAGTCAGCAAGACTGAGCGACTAATCTCAGCACACATATGTATATACCACACTTTGTTTATCCATTTATCCATCAATGGATGTTTGGGTTGTTTTCTCCTGGGCTCTTTTATTTAATCTTCAGAATTAATACCCATGGTAGAACTGAGTATCAAAGTTGGCTCTGTCACTTATACAGAAACTGACTCGGCCACATTGAATTTCCCTTTTGCATATCAATTTTCTCATTTGTAAAGTGGAAATGAAATTACTCATCTCACTGGACTAGAGTGCCTTCCAGACAGTCAGTTCAGTTCAGTTCAGTTCAGTCGCTCAGTCGTGTCCGACTCTTTGCGACCCCATGAATCGCAGCACGCCAGGCCTCCCTGTTCATCACCATCTCTCGGAGTTCACTCAGACTCACATCCATCGAGTCAGTGATGCCATCCAGCCATCTCATCCTCGGTCGTCCCCTTCTTCTCCTGCCCCCAATCCCTCCCAGCATCAGAGTCTTTTCCAATGAGTCAACTCTTCGCATGAGGCGGCCAAAGTCCAGACAGTCAGTGTTCAATAAATGACAGCTAGAAACATAATGATTCATGTTGCTAGTTAGCAATTAAAAAGTCTGTCTGATAAATTTCAGGAGAAGTCCTGACTAACGTGTGCAATGTAGTCCCCCTTTATGAAAAAGTCATCTTAAGTCATGTACATATGGCATATCCAAAAGATATTTTTGGCTTCTAAAATACTCAAATCAATAATGGAAGACAAATCATTTGTGAAATATGTACTTTTTATTCTACCCACTATCTATTTGCCAGCCTCAGAGAGGTTAAAATGTCAATTCAAAGAGTTCCATTTTAACGACTACCAAAGACTTGTCTCTTTAGGTTAAAAAAAATGTTTCATTTTGTTTAGCAGACAAATAAGTAAAATCATATCTTTAAGGAATGTGGACCTAATAACTTATTAGAAATAAAAGTATCTTCAGAGTCAACGAACACCAATTCTCAGACTGAGCATCTGGGAAAATAAATAGCTAAAATTTTCAAGAGAAGTTTTAATAAGCTTTCCTAACAAACTCAATTTAGATTTCCTCTAATACCAAATATTAATATTGACCATAAAGAAGTTTTAAATATGCTTTATGATTTTAGTAACTAAAGTTTTTTCATAAACATTTTTCTTATTATAGAAAATTTGAACATACAAAAAAGACAAAATATTTATTTCTGGTCTTTTTCCCTAAGTATAGTTTTTTAGAGGTGCAAGGAGCAATAAACATACTGAGTGATTCTCTATATCCAATTTTACATCCTTTTTTACTTAACCTTGTAATACAATACCTTACATAGGATTTTTCCTAAGTGATGAGAAACTATGAACACATTTTTTTCTTTGAACATTTTTCTTCAAACTATGAACACATTAATTAGTGAACACACTAATTAATCATTCATTCTTACTCCTTTTCTAGCCAAATTATTTCAAAAAAGGAAATATAGTAAAGCAATTAAGAATATGAACTTAAGCCAAATTTCTGGGTTCAAATCCCCAACCCCAGAAGTTGTTAGCATAAGCTTGAGTAAGTTACTTCTCTATTTCAGTTTCTTCACTGAAAAATGGAAATATTAATAGTGTACTTACCTGTTAAGGTTGGTATAAGGATTAAATTTGTTAATCTTTAATACATCTGTCTCTTATACACATATCTATGCTAAGATTAAATGCAAGAAAAGCAGTATGTGACTGTGATATACATGTTTTATTTCACTTTACTTTCTGCATTAAGTGAAAAGCTACTCTCACTATACTACCATACTTCTTTTAATATACTTAACTTACAGGATTAAACACAGCTTAAAAAAATGTTTTATAAAGAGAAACTATAATTTCCTCAGAAGTAAAGACACTAATACACCAAACCTCCCTGAATCTATCACTGAGCTTCAACAATTATCAGTTAATGACCTATCTTTTTTCATCTGTAACCTACCAGCTCTCACCCTCCACCTTCCACTGGGTGATTTTAGAGCACATTTCAGACATCATTTCATTTTTCTCTGTAAACATTTTTTTTAATTTGAAAATATTTATTTAATTTCTTGGCTGCACTGGATCTTAGTTGTGACACAAAGGGTCTTTCAGTTGCAGTGTGCAGGATCTAGTCTCCCTACCAGTGATCAAACCTGGGCCCCCTGCGTCAGGAGCTTGGAGTCTCAATCACTGGACCACCAGGGAAGTCCCTCTGTAAACATTTTAATATATATCTTTAAAACATAAGAAACATCGACAGACTTTATTTTCTTGGGATCCAAAATCACTGCAGATGGTGACTGCAGTCACAAAATTGAAAGACACTTGCTCCTTGGAAGAAAAGCCGTGACAAACCTAGATGGCATATTAAAAATCAGAGACATGACTTTGGCAACAAAGGTCCATCCAGTCAGTGCTGTGGTTTTTCCAGTAGTCATGTATGGATGTGAGAGTTGGACCTTAAAGAAAGCTAAGCACCAGAGAATTGATGCTTTTGAACTGTGGTGTTGGAGAAGACTCTTGAGAATCCCATGGACTGCAAGATTAAACCAGTCAATCCTAAAGGAAATCAGTCCTGAATATTCATTGGAAGGACTGATGCTGAAGCCGAAGCTTTGGGCAATACTTTGGCCACCTGATGTGCCTCAGTGTAAAAGACCCTGATGCTGGGAAAGACTGAAGGCAGGAGGAGATGGGGATGACAGAGAATGAGATGGTTGGTTGGCATCACCAACTCAGTAGACACGAGTTTGACCAAGCTCGGGGAGATGGTGAAGGACAGGAAAGCCTGGCATGCTGCAGTCCATGGGTTGCAAAGAGTTGGACACGACTGAGCAACTGAACAACAGAAAAAGATAAGACGCTGGAGGAGTAAATGGCAACCCACACCAGTATTCTTGCCTGAGAAATCCCATGGACAGAGGAGCCTGGCAGGGTAACAGTCCACGAAGTCATAAAATGTCAGACATGACTGAGCAACTAAAGCAACAAACAAAAGGTAAGAACACTTTCTGTTTATTTGTAATATTTCATTGTGTCTTTAATTTTTTCAGTTTTATTGATATAGTTGACCTCAAGCACTGTATGAGTTTAAGCTATACAGCTTAAGGGCTTGGCTTACACATATGTGAAATGGTTACCACGTAAGTAAGAACTCTTTTTTAAACATAATCACAATATCCATTTCCACAGCTAAAAACAAAGAAGCCTAGCAGTAATTTTTAACATAATTAAATATAGTCATTAAACAAAACCAAACAAAAAAGGGCCAGTCACTTTTTTCTGACTTTAAAGCAAATTTCAAGGGTGGAAGCCCATGTGACATTGTCATCAGTTCAAGGTCACTGATCATTTGGTGTCAAAGAGACTATGGATCAATATTCAGGAAATGAGAGCAGTATGTTTTATCTTTTATTTGCAACAACAGCTTTGTAAACAAACTCAAAAATGACCAATAAAAGCAAAAGTACTTTAGGCTATCCAATTACTCCAAATAGGCCAAATAATCCTAACAATAAAAACAAGTTACTCCCTTACACCAGTTAGGATAGCTACTGTAAAAAAAAAAAAGAAGATTAAACCAGTCAGACTGCAAGGAGATCAAACCAGTCAATCCTAAAGGAAACCAGTCCTGAATATTCATTGGAAGGACTGATGCTGAAGCTGAAACTCCAATACTTTAGCCACCTGATGTGAAGAACTGACTCATTGGACAAGACCCTGATGGTGGGAAAGATTGAAGGCAGGAGGAGAAGGGGACGACAGAGGATGAGATGGTTGGATGGCATCACCAACTCGATGGACATGGGTTTGGGTGGACTCCAGGAGTTGGTGATGGACAGGGAGGCCTGGTGTGCTGCAGTCCTTGGGGTCGCACAGAATCGGACATGACTGAGCAACTGAACTGAACTGAACTATGAAAAAAAATGAAAAAAATGGGGCTTGATGGCTCACTGGTAAAGAATGGTAAAGAATCTGCCTGTAATGCAGGAGACATGAGTTTGATCCCTGAATCAAGATCTCCTGGAGAAGGAAATGGCAACCCACTCCAGTATTCTTGCCTGGGAAATCCCATGGACAGAGGCTACAGTCCATGGGATATCAAAAGAGTTGGATACAACTTAGCAGCTCAACAACAACTATCAAAAAAAAAAAAAAACCCAACAAGTGTTGGTAAGGACGTAGAGAAATTGGAACCCTTCCACTGTCAGTAAGAATGTAAAATGATACAGCTGTTGTGGAAAGTAACATGACATTTCTTTCAAAAAAAATTAAAAACAGAGCTAGCCTATGATCCAGCAATTCCACCTCTAGGTATATACTCAAAAGAATTAAAAGCAGAACCTCAAAAAGATATTTGTACATCCATGTTCATCACAGCATTATTCAAAATAGCTAAACCATGGAAGCAACCCAAGTGTCCATGGATGAATGAAGTGGATAAAGAAAAGGTGGTATACACATACAGTGAAATATTATTCAGCCTTAAAAGGAATGGAAATTCTGAAATGTGCTACAACATGGATAAACATCACAGACATTGTGCTAAGTCAATAACCGGTCACAAAAAAGCACACACTGTATGATTCCAGTTACATGGGGTACTTAGAGTAGTCAAAATCGTACTGACAGAAAGTAGAACGGTGGTTGCCAGGACCTGGGGAAAGGGATAGAGTTAGTTTTGCAAGATGAAAAGAATTCTGGAGGTGGAAGTTAGTGACAATCGGCAATAATAGAAATGGACTCAATAGCACTAAACTATGACTTCCCTGGTGGCTCAGATGGTAAAGCATCTGCCTACCATGAGAGAGACCCGGGTTGAATCCCTTGGTCAGTAAGATCCCCTGGAGAAGGCAATGGCAACCCATTCCAGTACCCTTGCCTGGAAAATCCCATGGATGGAGGAGTGTGGTAGGCTACAGTCCATGGGGTCGCAAAGAGTTGGACATGACTAAGCAACTTCACTTTGTTTCTATACAGTTTACAGGTTTCCCTGGTGATTCAGCTGGTAAAAAATCCACCTGCAATGCACGAGACCCTGGTTTGATTCCTGGGTTAGAAAGAGCCCCTGGACAAGGGATATTGGCTACCCACTCCAGTATTCTTGGGCTTTCCTATTGGCTTAGATGGTGAAGAATCCACCTGCAATGCAGGAGACCTGGGTTTGATCCCTTGCTTAGGAAGATCCTCTGGAGGAGGGAATGGCTACCCACTCCAGTATTCTTGCCTGGAGAATCCCATGGGCAGATTAAGCTGGTTATCTACAGTCGACAGTGTTGCAGAGTGAGACACGACTGAGCAACTAAGCACAACACACATACAGTTTAAAATGTTTAAGATGGGGATTTCCCTGGTAATCCAGTGACTGAGACTCCATGTCCCCATGCAGGAGGCCTGGGTTCAATCCCTGGTCAAGGAACTAGATCCCACATACTGCCACCAAGACCCAGTGCAGCCAAATAAATAATAAATATTTTTTAAAGTGACAATTAATATGGTAAATTTTATGTTTACTTGTATTTTACCACACACAAAAAAGGATTGGAAAAACACGGCACACTACACTTCTGCTCTTTATAACAGAAGACAAACTTTGCATAAAGCGTGAAGCAAAATAGATTACTAAATATTTTGCACATGTATTTGCAAATCTACCATACACAAATACAGAAGTGATTCCTATATATCTTGTAGAAGAACAATATTATTCACGTAGGAACTCATTTTTGCTCAGAGTTTTTATAATTTTATGTAATGTAGAGAAAATCAGTTCAGTTTAGTTCAGTTCAGTCGCTCAGTCGTGTCTGACTCTTTGCAACCCCATGAACGCAGCATGCCAGGCCTCCCTGTTCATTACCATTATGACTAACCTAGATAGCATATTCAAGAGCAGAGACATTACTTTGCCGACTAAGGTCCATCTAGTCAAGGCTATGGTTTTTCCAGTAGTCATGTATGGATGTGAGAGTTGGACTATGAAGAAGGCTGAGTGCCGAAGAATTGATGCTTTTGAACTGTGGTGTTGGCGAAGACTCTTGAGAGTCACTTGGACTGCAAGGAGATCCAACCAGTCCATTCTGAAGGAGATCAACCCTGGGATTTCTTTGGAAGGAATGATGCTAAAGCTGAAACTCCAGTACTTTGGCCACCTCATGCGCAGAGTTGACTCATTGGAAAAGACTGTGATGCTGGGAGGGATTGGGGGCAGGAGGAGAAGGGGACGGCAGAGGATGAGATGGCTGGATGGCATCACGGACTAGATGGACGTGAGTCTGAGTGAACTCCGAGAGATGGTAATGAACAGGGAGAAAATAGTTAATAGTAAAAATATGCAGAAAACAAAAAGTTGATGATAAAAGCTTGCACTGGTAGAAGGAAATAAGTTGTCTGACTCAGCTAAAACATCCTACTCCCAGGCCACAAGTAAGAAACAGAAAATGAGACATTCAACCTGTTTAGCAAAGAGATTCAGATACAGGGATGAACAGACAAGATATGCTATCATTCAGACTGAGGTGTTGGATTTACTGAATTCACTGGGGCTTCCCTGGTGGCTCAGACAGTAAAGACTCTACCTGCAATGTAGGAAATTCTTGTTCTATCCTTGGGTCAGGAAGATCCCCTGGAGAGGGAATGGAAACCCACTCCAGTATTCTTGCCTAGAGAATTCCATGGATAGAAGAGACTGGCAGATTATAGTCCATGAGATCACAAATGGTCACAAATAGTCCATGAGACATAGCTGAGTGACTAACACACTTTTAGGAAGTTTGGTAGCCATTGTTGGATTTTATAATAAAGAGAAAGACAAACAAAGGAAAGGTCAAAGAATCAAGGGTACAGGAAAAACAACAAAACTTAAAAAAAACAGGAAGCGTTGCTGAATACAGACTTAGTTGGTCCTGATGTGTAAATCTGAGTTACATCTAATATTTTAACTTTTTAAAGTCTGCAGGCATTCATAAATTGGACTATAAGAACTCTGAGATCCTGTTCACCTGTAAGTTTAATATTCTAAGTTTCAGTTGCCTTTTGAAACTTGAATTTGCATTCTAACCCTTCTTACCAGGGAAATAGCCTGTAGCTTTTTAATTTTTTAAAAACTCAATCTTTCAGGAGTATATCCAGGCATTCTTTCTTTTATGGAGTACCCACAACAGTATTTGTAGGTACTAAACAGCAACAATAATGTTTATGACATTGTGGTGTATAGTATGTTAGTTGCTCAGCTTTGCAACCTCATGGACTGTATATCCCATCAGGCCCCTCTGTTCATGTAATTCTCCAGGCAAGAATACTAGAGCGGGTAGTCAATCCTTCTTCAGGGCATCTTTCAGACCCAGGGATCAAACCCAGATCTCCTGCATTGCACGCAGATTCTTCACTGTCTGAGTCACAGGGAAGCCATGGTATATAGTGAGGTCACAAAAAAGAATTAGATACCTTGTCTGCCCTCGAGGAGCTTACTACTCATATAGCAAAAGTAGAGAAGTGAGCAGGCAATTCTTTTATTTCAAAGGATAAGGAGGAGTGAGGTTAGGAAGTGGGCTAAAGATGTTCCCAGTGGGAGGAATGTTGAAAGTGCCCAAGTAAAACCAGAGAAACAAGAATGTGCAGCGCCTGCAGAAATCGCAGGCGGTTAAATATTCTTGGGGAGAAGGATGGCGAGTGATTGGGTGCTATGGTTAGGAGAGGCCACATAATTAAGGGCTCTATTTGGCATGCTAAGGAACTTGGACTTTATCCTGGAGGCAAGGAGAAGTCAATTGAGGACTCCAATGAGGAACGTGACAAGATAAAGTATGGGTTTACAATTAATCTGAGGATCAGGGCAAGTGTGTTCAGACTGTTAGAGGCACGTAGGGTAACTGGAGGGCTTCCTAGGTGGCACTAGTAGCAAAGAAACCGCCTGCCAGTGCAGGAGACGTAAGAGACTTGGGTTCAATCCCTGGGTAGGGAAGAACCCAAGGAGGAAGGGAATGGCCACCCACTCCAGTATTCTTGAGAATCCCGTGGACAGAGGAGCCTCACGGGCTTCGGTTCATAGGATCGCAAAGAGCCGGACACAACTTCACACACACACGCAGGGCAACTGAAAGAGTGTTGCAGTAATCCTGGCAGGAGTCATGCTGTCCTGGACCAGAGCAAGGACAGGGAGCTCTCAGAGGCAGGCATAAAGCCCGGAGATCCCGAGGAGGTAGAACTGTCTAAATGTGGTGAAGGTAAACATCCCAGGAAACTGCTTGGTCTGGAGAGGGATCGAGCAGCTAGTCTAGTAACATTTTCCAGGCAGTGTTTTCTTGCTTAGTCAGGTGTGAAACCCACCAGTGCAGAGTGTCCCTCAAAGAAAAGAGGAGAGAGAGGATGGCTGGAGAGGGCCAAGGGGCGCCTTTGGTTAAAAATCAGAGCTATGACTGTTCACCTGCCAAAGAAAGAGAACCAGCGGGGAGGGAGAAGCTGGGGGAGTTGAGATTGTAGCCTTTATCTGGCAGGGAAATGACTCTCAGTGGGAGCAGGATCTCAGTTCTGAGATCAGAATTGAAGAAGAAAATGTAGGAACACAGACACGGACAGGTGGGTATGGAGGGAAAGGGCAATGTTGAAGAAATTCTTCCTTCTCCCCTTTCACCACCACTGCCCCCACCCCAGGCCTGTCCGTCTCAAGCAGGTGATGAGAGAGGGTTGGTGAGAGAAAGATAAAGAAAGATCAAGAGCCCTATTCAGGGAAGAAGCTGTGTGTTTGTCCTGATACTAATGGGCACACTGAGTTATTTCCTTCCCAGCACGGTTGCCAGATTTAGCAAATAAAAATACAAGACACCCAGCTCAATTTGAATTTCAGATAAATAATGGACATCTTTTTAGCATGTCTCATGCACTATTTGGGACACATAAACTTACTTAAATTTATTTCCAATAGTAACTTTTAAAAATTATTTATTGGTTTTATAAAATTTAACTGCGCATTCTGTGTATTACCTGATAACCCTATCTAAGAGCTTGAAAAATGAGATGTGAGGCTGATGACCTAACACTTAAAGTTAAGGTTGAGGTTCACTATGAAAGTCCTCTCCACTAATTAATACTTACTTGTTTTATAAGCATGACTCAGTGTCAGCAGCAGACAAACACATGCTCACATTGCAACAATAACTGCAGGCAAGACTGGTTAGCATGTGACTGCCAAGCTGTTTCTTTCCCACCTGCTCCTGATCCATTTCCAGAAACATCCCCCTTTATCTCTAACTCTGGGAATCAGTGTTTCCTAACAAGTGAATCATCTGTAGGTTTCTGTTACCCAAATTTGAAAAAAAATTAACCATTTCTTTTACGCTACCCTAAACTAGCTACCCTGACGGTAGCTAAAAGTAGGGTAATCAACTGCCCAGGTTTGCCCAGAAGTGCAGTTTTCCAGGATTGCGGATTTCCCTTTTTTTAATATATATTTATTTTTATTGATTTACTTGGCTGCACTGGGTCTTTGTTGCGGCCTGCAGACTCTTAGCTGTGGCATATGGGATTCAATTCCCTGACCAGGGATTGAACCTGGGCCCCCTGCATTGGGAGTGTGGAATCTTAGCCACTGAACAATCAGGAAAGTCCTGGATTTTCCATTTTAACACTGGAAATATCTCAGGCCAAGCAGGATTTACCTTGACCATGGTAGATGCCTTTAAGCCAGTGATGTCTCCATGTTGATTATGAAACTTTCATTCTCATAGAAGAATTATAATTTTCCTCTTCCAAAAGAGTTATCTTCATTACTTAAATTCTCTTTTATATAAAAAGTAAGAATTTATAAGAAGAAAGTTACATTTTTACATATTATGCCATATTACATTTTGTAATGTCTTAAGAACTGTCCTACTGTTCTTAGGACATTCTTACTGAAAAAGTATGTCAATTGTAAGACGATATTTATTTCCATGTCAATTAGTTGTGCCATTTTTAAATGATTGGGGCAAGGAAAGTGTTGATCTTTATATATAGGTTGACTTCATCCCTTATATACCAATTTGGAGATATCCTGTGATTTATGAATAATACAGGATGACAAAATACATACATACGTGTGTGTGTGTGTGTGTGTGTGTGTGTGTGTGTGTGTGTGTATGTATTTGTGTACCAAATGCAGAATAAAAATGACTGGCTACCTGTCTTACTTTCAGAGCTCAAAAATCTTAGTTTTGTACCTTGAAGTAAATTAACCTCAAATTCCAGGAAACTTGCATTCCATTGGTTCAAACATATCTTTACTCAGGGCAAAATGAAGACAACATAATTTTGGAGTCATGTTTAGATCAATTAAACCTTCATTATGATGGCAGTGTTAAGGTCCTGATTTATAGTTGTTGAAGAAGCTAGCTGCCAAACCAATACCAATTCTCCTCCTCTTACTTAATAACAAAACTTTGATTTTATTCCAAGTAGCAATATGACCAACTAAAGAAGTCCCTTCACAGCCCCCAACACAGCCACACATGGAATTCAGAAAGGATCCTTAATGGAGGAACAGTCAGCTTGCTTGCACCCTTCTTACTTTCTCCTCTTTCTTTTGCTTCTTGTCTGGAACTCAGACGTGGCGGCCAGAGCTTCAGCAGCCATCTTGGACCATGAGAAAACCTTGAAGATGGAAGCCGGCTACAAAAGGCAGAGTAGGAATATAGGAATAAGCTGGGTCTTGGATGACTCTGGCATTCCCCTATGATATCTCACGTATCCATCCTCAAAGTTCTTTTACCTGAGAGAAAAAGCAGTTAAAGGATTTGATATTTTTGAACTTCTCTGGTGGTCCAGGTGTTAAGAATCTGGCTGTTAATGCAGAGGATACAGGTTTCATTCCTGGTCCAAGAAAATTCCACATGCCGCGGGGCAACTAAGCCACACCACAACTACTGAGCCTGTGGGCCTGGAGCCCAGGCTCTGCAACAAGAGTTGCCGTAACAGTGAGAAGCCCATGGGTCACAACTAGAGAGTAGCCTCTGCCTCAACACAGCAATGAAGCTTCAACGGAGCCAAAAATAATCTTAAAAAAAAAAAAAAGAATTTGTTATTTTTGTTGGTTGCTACTAGCTGCCAAATGTTAACCCATCTGATACAACTGTTATATAAGAATATGACTAAAGGTGATGAAACCCCATTTACAGAGGAGATTGGTGGCCTACAGTGCGTGGGATCACAAAAGAGTTGGATACCACTTAGCAACTAAGCAACAGCAACAAATTGTTTGGATTAGCAACAACAGTAAAACTCCTCGAGTGCTTGCTATGTGCCAGTTTCTAGAATACTTACTATACATTATTTCATTTAATCCTCATAAGCAGTCTGTGGAGTATCATATATACTCCATTCTTCATATGAAGAAACTGAGCTCAGAAATGTTAAGTAACTTGCCTAAGATTAGGAACTAGAAAGTAGAGCTATTAGGACTCAACCTGAGACAGGCTGACAAGAGATCTCTAGCTCTAAATTTCCCAAAGGTGAAAGGAATGCAATCCAGGTAACAGAAAGTGAAGAAGATCTTATAATTTTCAACAGGTCAGTTATTTATTTATTATTATTTAGTTCAGTTCAGTCACTCAGTCGTCTCTGACTCTTTGCAACCCCATGAATCGCAGCACGCCAGGCCTCCCTGTTCATCACCATCTCTCGGAGTTCACCCAGACTAACATCCATCGAGTCCATGATGCCATCCAGCCATCTCATCCTCGGTCGTCCCCTTCTCCTCCTGCCCCCAATCCCTCCCAGCATCACTTTTCCAATGAGTCTTTTCCAATGAGTCAACTCTTCGCATGAGGTGGCCAAAGTCCTGGAGTTTCAGCTTTAGCATCATTCCTTCCAAAGAAATCCAGGGTTGATCTCCTTCAGAATGGACTGGTTGGGTCTCCTTGCAGTCCAAGGGACTCTCAAGAGTCTTCTCCAACACCACAGTTCAAAAGCATCAATTCTTCGGCACTCAGCCTTCTTCACAGTCCAACTCTCACATCCATACATGACCACAGGAAAAACCATAGCCTTGACTAGATGGACCTTAGTCGGCAAAGTAATGTCTCTGCTTTTGAATATACTATCTAGGTTATCCTCTTCACTTTCTGCCATAAGGGTGGTGTCATCTGCATATCTGAGGTGACTGATAGTTCTCCTGGCAATCTTGATTCCAGCTTGTGTTTCTTCCAGTCCAGCGTTTCTCATGATGTACTCTGCATATAAGTTAAATAAGCAGGGTGACAATATACAGCCTTGATGTACTCCTTTTCCTATTTGGAACCAGTCTGTTGTTCCATGTTCAGTTCTAACTGTTGCTTCCTGACCTGCATACAGATTTCTCAAGAGGCAGGTTAGGTGGTCTGGTATTCCCATCTCTTTCAGAATTTTCCACATTTTATTGTGATCCACACAGTCAAAGGCTTTGGCATAGTCAATAAAGCAGAATTATTGAATGTTTATCTTGAGCTTTGCTCTTTAATAGAAGCTGATTATGGAGAAATGAATTACATCTTTTCATCTTTACAGCTTCTTGGTTTAGGGGAAAAGGATCTACCAAACATTTCCATACATCTGTTTAATTATCATAAGGAAATGATGAAACAGGGAAGATTTTCCTTCAGAGCCCTCACAATCCTCATCCATCCTTTCCTTACCTCTAATTATCAGTAGGGCTGTTGATGGATTATGCAATTCCAGAGAGCTCTGTTCATGTCCATAGTCATCACTGACATATTTATTACTATGATTTTCTGGCATGTGGCAATAAATGTCTTGAGAAAGAGTTTTTTATAATGACTTGCACATGGACACTATATGAACTCAGATCAAAATTGGTTGTGTGCTGCTCCAAGCACCCTAACTTATGATCTCCCGCCCAAAGCACCCCCAAATGCACCCCAACAGCCCCAGTTCTCGTCATGAACTAACCTTCACCCAATGAGCATTTTCCCAGAGAGCTGCCAGTGTCTTGGACTTTAATCTTCTCATCTCCGTTCAAGCAGTGAATGGACAGCTCCGTTTATAGCTGTCAAGGCAATAAGCCCCATAAGCTCAGGTATGATAGAATTGGAAATCAGTCTTTGTTCTTGGTTTTCTTTCTTTTCAAGTTGCGCTTGGACATGCAAACTCTTAATTCATAGACGTGTGTGTGTATGTGTGTGTGAGAGAGAGAGAGGAGAAGGAAGAAGGAGAGGGAGACAAAGGGCCAGGAGAGGGAGGAGGAGAGAAAGAAAGGAATAAATTTTAGTAAAGTAATAGCCAATTAAAAATACAGTCTCTTACTATAGCCCCTAACCCATCTCCATTTTATTCCCCAGATGAAATTCTTTTTAATACTTATATTTTTTCTGATATTTACCTCCATGTTTGTAAATAATCCACTTATGCTGCTATGTCTTATTTATCAAGTTCAAATTTATTTATTAATATCCTGCCATATCCCTGGTGGCTCTGATGGTAAATTGTCTGTCTGCAATGCAGGAGACCCGGGTTCAATCCCTGGATTGGGAAGATCCCCTGGAGAAGGAAATGGCAGCCCACTCCAGTATTCTTGCCTGGAAAATCCCATGGACAGCAGAGCCTGGTAGGCTACTGTCCATGGGGTCGCAAAGAGTTGGACATGACTGAGCGACCTCACTTCATGGTAAATGGGGATTTACGTCTCTTATACCACCAATCCCACTTCCCTTACATCTGCCACTCTCCCAATGGAATTATACCACAATTTTAAGTTAAATCGATATTCAGTGTTTATATTTTTGTGACTATGTCAGTGTTGACACTTCAGAATCATGTTTTTTCCTGTTAAAACACCGTTTTCCCCAGCATTAATAACTGCCTTATTTTGTCATTTATTAACATTGATATTGGTAACTTCCTAATGTCTCAAGAGTCTTTGATACATTGTCCATCTTATCTCTCAAATATCAGTATTTTTCAAGTACTCAAACATGTGAGATAATGTTTCTTTTTTTAAAAAAAAAGTTTATTTATTTATTTACGGCTGTGCTGGGTCTTTGCTGCTGCACATGAGCTTTTTCCAGTTGCTGCAGGCAGGGGCTAGTCTCCAGCTGCAGTGGGCTTCTCACTGCAGTGGTTTCTTTGCTGCAGAGTGTGGGTCCTAGGGCCCCCAGGCTCAGTAGTTATGGCTCAAGTGCTTAGTTGCTTCAAGGCACGTGGGATCTTTCTGGGCTGGGGGTCGAACCAGTGTTCCCTGCATTGCAAGGGAGATTCTTAACCACTGGGCCAAAACAGAAGCCCTCAGATAATATTTTATTTCTATTTTTTCTCAGGAGGCTCTCCCATCCTCTTGCTCTAATCTTGATTTATTGCTGGGTATGAGAGGGTTGGATGGCATCATCGACTCGATGGACATGAGTTTGAGTGAACTCTGGGAGTAGGTGATGGACAGGGAGGCCTGGCGTGCTGCGATCCACTGGGTCGCAAAGCGTCGGACACGAGTGAGCGACTGAGCTGAGCTGAACTGATGTTACACAGCTGTCATACAGGGTGACCTTTTGCTCTTACTCTACTGGCCAGTTCCTTTGTCTCCTCCACGTGTTGGCTCCCTTCCTTCCTGTGGCCCCTGAAGTTTGTTGTCCTGGATATTCCCTCATGTTGAAGTACCTTCTCCAGTAGTTTCCTACAAGTTATATGTTTGAAATCTCAGGTATCTGCAAATGTCTTTATCTACCCTCACTGTGTTCATGCTTAGTCGCTTAGTTGGGTCTGACTCTTTGTGACACCATGGACTGTAGCCCACCAGACTCTTCTGTCCATGGGGATTCGCCAGGCAAGAATACTGAAGTGGGTTGCCATGCCTTCTTCCAGGGCATCGTCCCAACCCAGGATCATACCTGTGTCTCTTGCATCATCTGCATTGCAGGTGGATTCTTTACCATTGAGCCACTGGGGAGCCCATCTACCCTCATACTTGATTATCAATTTGTCTGGGTGGAGATCATTATCTCACAAATGTTTGAAGAATGGCTTCCTTGTCCTTAGGAGGCTGGATAGCTGCTAACAAGTCTGATGCCATAAGGTTCTAATTCTCTTGTATGTAAAGACATTAAAAAAAAAAAAAGACATTTTCATGATTCCTTCATGCCTAGTGTTCTGAAATTTTATGACTATATGCCTTGGTTTGGATCTTTCTTCATTTATGTTGCTGATATTCAACAGGATTCTTTCAATCTGAAGACTCATGGCCTAAATTCTGGGAAACTTGCTTGTTCTCTTTTTCCTGAACTTCTCTTTCTTCAGATATTCTCCTAGATTGATCCTTATGATCTATTACATTTTTTTAATGAAGGAGTTTTTTTCTTTGATATTTTGTCTTTTTTTTTTCTGGTAGATTTTTTTAAAATTCATCCTTCATCTCTTCTATCAAAGATTTTATCTACCATATAGTTAAATTTCTAAGAGCTCTTTGTCACTTTTCATTTCATCCTGTTTTTGTTTTTTAGAGATGCTATATTTAGGGGGAGGTTAGATATGCACTAGGCTGTTTATATTTGGGCATCAGGTCAGGAAGGGATGGTTGGCAGCCTTCATTGGAGAAATATGAGGAACTAAGGTACTAACACACTTTCTAAGATCACCAGGAATGATGTAGTATCAGAATTCCTGCTTCTGAAAGTGGGTTCAGGACTGTCCTTATTTAATTAATGGAGCAACATTTTTAAAATTCAGATACAACTGAAAAGTGTGGTTTAGGTTACAGCAGATATTAGACAATCTAATGGACCAAGAATGATTTCTAACCAGACAACTTTCTTGAGTGTATTAAGCTCTCACCTATATTAAAAGATCAATTTAAACTTTATTTTTGTCTTCTAATTTTCTGGCTACAGGTTCAGAAGTAACTTGGGCTGCTTTAGAGATGATAGATACTTGCTCAGCTTTTTCTATTTTGATACTATGCACAGTAGTAATTGATATCCACAAACTTTATCACACAGAATTACTTCCCTTAGTTTCTTTGTATGACTCTCTTTACTGAGCTAAACTTACACTTTGCAGTTCTTTTCATTTTTTTGTTTGCTTGTTTTTTAAATCTTTTCTAAAAGACCGATCAAGTAGCCAAAATCTATGCACCTTCTCCAGCTGTCAAATGAGCCTCAGATTCGTCTCTCTCTCTTTTGTTTACCCCCAAAAGGATCCAACTGTATTAACTTCCCTTCATGAAGTTCTACAACAGTTTGGGTGAGGACAGATATCACAGCCTCACCCTTCCCTTCAGCTGGTTGGCCCACATTTCTTTAGAGGTGGAACTGCATTTGATATGAAAACAGGGGCAACTGGAACGTTGTTGAAGAAGAAGGGAGAAGCAGTCCAACCCTTCCTTTGAAGGCAGTAGAAGCTGGCGTGTACTGCTTTACAGACCCAGATTTTAGACCTGTCTCAGCTGTGGCTGAGCCATTTCCTCTCTCTTAGAGTCATTGCCCTGAGTCACTGCCCAGCTGTTGCTAGGTGCTTGTTTTTCTAAGTAGTAACACACTCCGCCCCCACTTTTCCACACACAGAGTTCTGGGGAATTGCCCCAATTTTCAGCTCTGCTGAGGTGGTTTGTGACTCATCCTCTTTTCTCTCTAATGACCTTTTAGAGCAACAAGAATAATCCCTGTTTTTATTTTATTTTATTTTATTACTTTTTGGTCATTTCTCTTGTAGGGCTCTTATTTATTTGAACACAGGGATGCTGCTGCTGCTAAGTTGCTTCAGTTGTGTCCGACTCTGTGCAACCCCATAGACGGCAGCTCACCAGGCTACCCCGTCCCTGGGATTCTCCAGGCAAGAACACTGGAGTGGGTTGCCATTTCCTTCTCCAATGCATGAAAGTGAAAAGTGAAAGGGAAGTCGCTCAGTCGTGTCCGACTCTTTGAGACCCCATGGACTGTAGCCTACCAGGCTCCTCTGTCCATGGGATTTTCCAGGCAAGAGTACTGGAGTGGGGTGCCATTGCCTTCTCCAGAACACAGGTATGAGGTGAGGTGAAGTCACTCAGTCGTGTCCGACTCTTTGTGACCCCATGGACTGTAACCTACTAGGCTTCTCTGTCCATGGGATTCTCCAGGCAAGAATACTGGAGTGGATTGCCATTTCCTTCTCCAGAGGATCTTCCCGACCCAGGGATCGAACCCAGGTCTCCTGCATTGGAAGCAGACGCTTTAACCTCTAAGCCACCAGGGAAGCCTGAACACAGGTATAATGAAGTCTAAAATCAATAACTATGTTTTGCATACCATTTATATAAAATTGGCTTTCTCTTCTGCTTCCTAGATAAAATGTTTTATTTCCATTGGGGGAAAAAGAACAGGAGGATCTTATTTCCTGTGGGACTGTGGACTACATTTTCCCATTAAATGCTATCAGTGATTGTCCAAAATAAAATATAGAACTGCAATCTTAGGCATTCTATTAAGGGTCTGTTTATTCAAAACTTTATATACAGTATCTCTCCTAGAATGACAAAGATTACCAGTGCAAGCAAAATTCCAACATTCAATTTATACATTATACTGCAATCTCAAGTGATATTTTTAAAAAAGATATCTTAACCCCAGTATCTTTGTTTTATTTTATTGTTACACTTTAAAACTGTTATCATAACTAAATATCCTCACCTTTGAAGAAACTTACCTGCTAACATTTTCTGTTAGAGCTCTTGGCATACTTTTTAGCATTTTAACCTCCCATAAAGTGGAGAAACCCTAGTGAATGGGCCATAGAAAACATCTTTGTGTATGTACTTAACTCCCATCTCCAGCCCTGGAGCCAACAGGATTAGAGACTTTTAAGCAGCTCAATTTTGTTGGAACATAAGGTGTGAAGGTGGGAATGGCAGAAGATGATGTAGGAGAGAGAGTGTTAAGGAGCTTACATTTTGTTATTTTAGAGTTTGTCGTAGGTCTGGAGAAAAAGGCTCAGCACAATCTAATTTTAGGTAGTTTAAAATCTAATTTAGAGCAAGTCTCCTAAATTTAAAAAACTATATTTTAAGCAATTCAGAGGAAAGAGTATAAGGCTCCAATATAGTTCAAGAGGGTTTAAAACTCCAGAAATATTTCTCACTATATAATTCAAATGGTACTGGTAATCACAGTGAGTAGATGCTGCCCACTGTAGTGTTATTGGTTTAGTATATTCATGAGGGGGTGAAAGGGGAGATATCAAAAGAAAAAATAAGATTCACAATGAATTTTTTTGTAATTTCACATTTAAATTGTATGTGTATATATTTATTTATTTATATATATATATGTGATATTACACACACACATGCATGTGTATATATGTCTATATAGTGGGGAAAAAAGCATATAACTCTGGAATAGGCTTTCCAGGTGGCACTAGTAGTAAAGAATCCACCAGCCAACGCAGGAGACATAAGAGATGCAGGTTCAGTCCTTGAATCGGGAAGATCCCCTGGAGGAGGACATGGCAACCTATTCTAGTATTCTTGCCTGGAGAGTCCCATGGACAGAGAAGCCTGGTAGGCTACAGTCCATGCGGTTGCAAATAGTTAGATACAACTGAAGCGACTTAGCACTCACTCATGGACAGTGTCAAATGGTAGAACTATGCCTAAAGAATAAACTGAGATTATATTTTAAATACCATACAGCTTCCTGGTGGCTCAGACGGTAAAGCGTCTGCCTACAATGCAGGAAACCCAGGTTCAATCCCTGGGTCGGGAAGATTCTCTGGAGAAGGAAATGGCAACCCACTCCAGTACTCTTGCCTGGAAAATCCCATGGACAGAGGAGCCTGGTAGGCTACCGTCTATGGGGTCGCAAAGAGTCGGACACGACTGAGTGACTTCACTTATTTGTTATATTTGACCAAGAAGGAAAACAAAAATGAGAGAGAAAGAAAAGGAAGAAAAAGCAGAGAGAGAGAAAAGAAGAGAAGAAAGGGAGGAGGGGAGGAGGAGAAAAGAGAAAGAAAGAAGCCCAAGTTCCAGCTCCAGGGCCTAGCATCTGCATGTACGAGTCCCAGCCAAGCCTGCCATGATTCATGCATGTTTCATGCATGTTTCCAGTTGGTCATTGTTGCATGGTGCCAATAAGACGTTAATAAGCCCAAGTCGTTTTTATATAACCTATGTACTAGGAGTAAGATGGTGTCTATGACACAGTAAAAACTCTACCTAGAACCTGGATGAGACACACATAATAGCATTTGCTTAAGACTGTTTTAGAAACCATATAATTTAATTATAGGGTTTCCCTGATGGCTCACTGGTAAAAAATCTGCATGCCAATGCAGGAGATGCAGGTTTGATCCCTGGGTCGGGAAGATCCCCTGGAGAAGGAAATGACAACATATTCCAGTATTCTTGCCTGGGCAATCCCATGGACAGAGGAGCCTGGTGGGCTACAATCCATAGGGTCGCAAAAGAGTTGGACATGACTTATAGACTAAACAACAACAGCAATTTAATTACCTTGGCGTTTCAGGTGGGTATGATTTAAGTAAGAAGAGCAGCAGCAAATCTTGGTTTTATGAGATCTGAAATGTATTCAGTTTGGGAGACACTACTGAAGACAAAGTAAAAACCAACAAATTCAAACTTTCTGTGGTCCTTCCCGAGGAGGACTTATGCAAGCAAGGGACCCTAAAGCTTAAGCTTTAATCTGCCTTTGCTCCAATAAGGGACTTTCTCTGATGTGGCAGGATTATATACTGGACAATCACAAAACCATCTCCAGCACCCAAACACATGTACTTTGCAGGACTCAAGGAGCAACACACTTTGCCCACATTTCAAAGAACATGAAAAAATGAATGACAATTATGTCTATTCTCTCCAGATGGCCACTCTAGATGCATAGGAGAGAAGTTAAGTCATTGCACACAGCGGATGCATTAGCGCAACATGGCCAAATTTGCTCACAGAACTAGTTGAGAAAGACCACCCTAGCTTCCTATCATCTGGTATTCTCTACTAAAAATATTTCACTGGAAGTTACACAACAAAATGTATAAGATATATATGTCAGAGTGTGTACTTTTACTACCTTTTAAAGCCAGGTTCTACAAGACTGAGTTATCACTTTAGACTATGACCCCAGAAACAGGGCTTACTCAGAGTGGACATGGACAGGCAGATAAGATTCTCTGGTTGTCATCAGGGGAGTAATATAAATCATTAGGACCAAGAGGTGAAGATGAGGTCATCAACAGGAAATGAGGAAAAACATCAGAAACCATGGTGGTCAGAAACAGGTATCAAGTCTAAATATGCAGGAAATGTTGTAACCCTGCTTGTAACTGGTGCTGCCTACATGATACAAACACAAGCTTGATGGGATGGGCCCAAAGTGAGACCCAATGGTGTGCTAATGATATAAAGAAAGCACACTTTTCATTTTTTACACTGTTCTAATATTTTCTCTCCGGGGAGAACAAATTTTTTGGTGGACAATCATGAAATGAATATTAGTTAAAATGTATATATATATAGCAACCTACAATGAAAGAAGAGGTTGCAAACATGTCCATACTCTACATGCAATAAAGTCTCTTCACTTCAGTAAATTCCATATCGTTGTGTGATAAATAGTTACAGATTAGCTATACCTATGGGAGGAGACATTTAGGAAGGATTCCCAGGAAAGGCAATGCATGAGATGAATCTCAGAGAAGCACAGAACAGTACAGGTAGACAAGGCAGGGTAAGGAAGACCAAGAAATGTGAACAAGAACTTGCCTGTGTATTTGTGGTGCTTGATGGACTGTGAAAGATGGATTCAGAGCAGGAGTAAAATAAAGATTACATTCAGAAGGGATAAGAGGATTATGCTACAAATTTCTTAAATGGCTGATCCCACGGAAGATTTTAAATTGGATTATTAAAGATTGCTTCATGCTCTTCTAGTTTCCAGCATGGATTAACTTGAAAAGATCAATACATCCTAAACTCATCTCTCCAAATCCCATGCATACCATTCATTACTGGCAGCAGAGAAATGTGTCTGTGGGCTTAAAAGAGGGGAGAGGAGGGAAGGAGAAGAGGGGCACTGGCTGAAGGGCTGCAATGAATTTAGAATAATCTAACCTGCAATGGGTGGAGAAGGCAATGGCAACCCACTCCAGTATGCTTGCCTGGAAAATCCCGTGGATGGAGGAGCCTGGTAGGCTGCAGTCCGTGGGGTCGCTAAGAGTTTGACACTACTGAACAATTCCACTTTCACTTTCACTTTCATGCATTGGAGAAGGAAATGGCAACCCACTCCAGTATTCTTGCCTGGAGAATCCCAGGGACGGGGGAGCCTAGTGGGCTGCCGTCTATGGGGTCACACAGAGTCAGACACGACTGAAGCGACTTAGCAGCAGTAGCAACCTGCAATGGGAAGGCTATTAAAGCCAGTTGATTAAGGAAACAAAAAGAGAGAGAAAAAAAAAAAGTGCCAAATTTTAAAAATGTTAGATCAAGTGTTGGGCTTCCCAGGTGACTCGGTGATAAAGAAAGTGCCTGCCAATGCAGAAGATGCAGGTTCGATCCCTGGGTTGGGAAAATCCCCCGGAGAAGGAAATGGCAACCCACTCTAGTATTCTTGCCTGGGAAACCCCATGGACAGAGGAGCTTGACAGGCTACAGTCCATGGGGACACAACCTAGCAACTAAACAACAAAGATGAAGAGGTATAGAAATTGAAGGCAAAATATAGCACCAAAATATGAATCTCAGAATACTAACATGTGAACAGTTTGGGGTTAAATCAGAGGTAAGGGAGAGAAATATGATTAATAATGGGAGAAAATAGGAAGTAAGTCCTGAGTTGTTGTTCGGTTGCTCAGTCATGTCCAACTCTCTGCGACCCCTTGGCCTGCAGCATGCCTGGCTTCCCTGTCCTTCACTATCTCCTGGAGCTTGCTCAAACTCATGTCCATTGAGTCTGTGTTGCTGTCCAACCATCTCATCCTTTGTCGCTCCCTTCTCTTACTGCACATGAGAATGGGTTAGAAATGCAGATTCCTAGTTCTTGCCCCAGATGTATTGAATCAGAAACTCTGACTGGGATCCAGCAATCTGTGTCTTAACAAGCCCACCAGGTGATACTGGACCAATTAAAGTTGCTGAAACACTTCCCTGGAATGTCCGCTAGAGTTTGCAGCTTGCTTTAATGGGAGTAGGAAACTCAGCCTAATTTCAGGGCCCAGTTTCTGTCTTGACTGTTAGATATTAAAGGTTTTTTCTTTAAAAAAGCTACCCCCAGTTTTTGCATTGCATTTTAGATTTCAGAGATCAGTCACAAACTGTTTTGTTAAAAGGATCTGCCGCAGAGAATGTCATTTTTTTTCTAACCACTGAGAGTTACAATGAGCTTTTTATAGTGCTGAAAATAAAAGGCCTAAAAAGAGAAAACTTAGTGAACTTGCTGCTGACTCATTTGTACCAACTGATACAATTTATGAACCATCATCAATTTTCACTCTAGCTATTATATAGTGACTCTAGGCAATTATTTACAACAATGCTTCAGAGAACTTTAACACTTAGTCAAGCACAAAGGTTCCTATTGTGTATTTCATAATAGATAACATCAGGTTCCATAGCATATCCTCTTCATTTAGGGGACAGGAGCTTAGAGAACAGAAAGTACTCTGTAAAACAAAATGTAATCTATTTTAGGACATTTATTCCTACCCTAGTAAATCCAATGAGCAAAAGGCAATTTACTTGATGAAAAAAAATAAGTGGTTTTCTTCTCAATGGGTTTATGAGTCAGGGTCTAACTATGAGACAGAAACCACACCAATTATTTAAACAGCAAAAGTTCAATATAAAGAATTGTTAGGTAATAGAAAGTGGTCGACTACTAAACTGAGTATCCAGCAATGTCAGATGCAAAAAAAAAAAATAAATAAAACAAAGCTAATATCTGTAAGCTGTGAAAACAGACAGTAAAGGAACTAAGTACCAAGAGATCTTCCCCTACCCCCAGCTGTCACCACCCCAGGCTAAGATTTGAGCCTTTTCAGAGAGAAAGCAGCTTCTGTAGTAACCCAGCCTTCCATGCAAGCCAATAAGTGGTCTGAGTACAGGCTGGCACGGGTCTGTGGAAGGAGCCCACCATTGCTGGAGGTGGTGAGGGGCTGGAAGTGATACATCATTTGCCAGAAGGTGAAGGCAGGTCAGAGCAGAGCTGTTCAGGCATGTGGTAGGGAGATCACGGCCTCAAGATATGACTGAGCGCCTCTGCACAGCACGGTAGGAAGGAAGGTGTCCTACTGAGGCTATTGCCTAGAGGGGCACACCAGTGCCCCCTACTGGCAAAGTCTAACATTTCCTTTGTTGTTGTTCAGTCACTAAGTCATGTCTGACTCTCTGTGACGCCCTGGGGGGTCACTGTACCCCATAGGGTCCTCTATCCATCAAATTCTCCAGGCAAGAATACTGGAGTGGGTAGCCTTTCTCTTCTCCAGGGGATCTCCCCAACCCAGGGATCGAACCTGGGTCTCCCACATTGCAGGCAGATTTTTTACAATTTGAGCCATCAAGTAATGAGCCTCGGAGAATTTCCTGGATCCCAGATATAGTATTCTTTGCCTCTACGTGTGGTAGCAACTCAACTTACCCTGAGGAATTGAGATCACTTATACCAGCCAGTTGAGTGCCTTTTTTTCTTCCTGTCACCTTTGAATGACAAGGTGGAAATCTTATCTTTCAGTCCAATAGAACCATTATTTTGTTTTCTGGTGGAATCATTCTTTCCTGTGAACTAAGACTCCCAAACCAGTGGAGCTCAAAACCGCTAGCACAGGAAGCAAAGATTCTATAAGTGGGTTACTAGGCCAGAGAGAGAAGCTGCTCCTACTTCTACCTCTTGGTCTTTACTACCATGTAGGGGAGTAGAGAGTACCATACAAGTCTCTGATTCAAAGTATTTGGATAAATGTAGTCCCTAAGACAGACTCCTTATCTTCAAGGTAGTTTTTTTCTCCCAAACTGGAACTATAATTGAATTTTTGGTGGATTGGCCAGAAAGTTCATTCAGATTTTTCCATAACATCCTATGAAAACACCCATACAAACTTTTTGGCCAACCCATTACATGTACTAATCAGTTAGGCCAACTGCTTCTAGGCCTCTGGCTTCATACATTTTCCTAAAAGAGAGGACTTTTTTAATGTTTTTTTTTAGAGCAAAAAGTGAAAATGGCTTAGATCAAGTGTGGCTTGAACCATAGTAGGACATTTGACAAATGCTGTGAAACATTTAGGGAAATACGGATTAAATGGATGGTTTGGATTAGAAAATAGTTGAACACCCATTTTCAAAAGATTCGCTGGTCAGTGTCAACTGAGAAGGACAGGTCTAATGTATCAATACAGAAGAGTATTCTTGGCCCACTACTGTATCACACAGTGGTAAGTGGCATGGATCATGATATGATTGGAGTGGGTATGACTGGAGATTTATTTAAGCAAATCTATGATGAAATAAAATTGGAAGGGATATAGAATAAATTGAACGAGTTAGGGTATTAAAATATTTAGACCCTAAATTTGGGACTTAATCTAACAAGATTAAATACTAGTAAGCTCTTGTGGAGATATACAACCTGATACTGAAGTTCATATAGAAAAATAAACAGCAAGAGTAGCCAGGAAACCCTGAAAAATGAAACAGTACCAGGGAGCTAGCCCTGCGTGCATGCATGTTAAGTCACTTCAGTCATGCCTGACTCTGTGAGATTCCATGGACTGCAGCCCACCAGGCTCCTCTGTCCATGGAATTCTCCAGGCAAGAATACTGGAGTGGCTTGCCGTGCACTCCTCCAGGGGATCTTCCCGACCTAGGGACTGAACCTGCATCTCTTCCATCTCCTGCTTTGGCAGGCAGATTCTTTACTACTAATGCCACCTGGGAACCCCAGGAATTAGCCCTACCAATTATTAAAACATAGTGCATACAAATCCACCATAATTAAAGCAATGTGGGACTGGCACATAAATAGACAAACAAGCCAGTGAAATATAACAGACTAGCCAAAATTAGATCCAAATATTTACGAAAATTTAGTACATGAGAAAGGTTCTTATTCAAATCTCTGGGTTAAAGATGGACCTTTTAGTATGTGGTGCTAGGACAACTGTTTGTAGAAAGATAAAATTAGATTAACATCTCATACATAAACAAAAAGAAACTCCAAATAAATTAGGAATTTATGCATAAATTTAAAAAAAACGTGGAAGTACTAAAGGAAAAATGGATGAAGTCCTCTTCAACCTCCATGCAATGAAAGGCTATGAAAATTTAGTACATGAGAAAGGTGCTTATTCAAATCTCTGGGTTAAAGATGGACTTTTTAGTATGTGGTGCTGGGACAACTGTTTGTAGAAAGATAAAATTAGATTAACATCTCATACATAAACAAAAATAAACTCCAAATAAATTAGGAATTTATGCATAAATTTAAAAAAAACGTGGAAGTACTAAAGGAAAAATAGATGAAGTCCTCTTCAACCTCCATGCAATGAAAGTCTTTCTAATCATGACTCAAAATCCAAAAGCAATAAGAAAATAATAAATTTGACTACATAAATATTAAAATTTTGTATGACAAGAAAACCATTAAAAAGTCAAAGTATAATTGAAAGTTGGGAGAAATGTTGATACATAATATAGACAAAGGGCTAATAATCTTAATATACAACCAATCTTAAAACTGAGGGACAGTAACTAAAGCAGTGCTTACTAGGCTATTTATAGCATTAAATATTTATATGAAAAGGGAAGAAAAGTCTCAAATCAATAATGTAAGTTTTGAATTTAGGAACTAGCAAAAGAAGAGAAAAAATAAAACCAAAGCAAAAATATAGCTGATGACAATGACTGAACTTTAATTAGTACACATAGTTTTCCAAACAAATAGCTAGGAAAAAAGTGATTCTATAATTCATAACTCTTGTTTTAAAATAATTTAAGTACTTATTTTTGCTTTCTCTTAGTATATAAGCCAGAGTTATAAATGTATAAGACCAATACAAAGGAGTCAGTGGAGCTAGAACCCAAATGATGCTATCTGGGGTTTTACTCTTCTTACAAAATAGGCGCAACTCTTGCATTTGCAATTGTTCTGGGGAGTAATTACAGGAAGTTTCTTCCCAGTACAATGTTTCAAAACTAACACACTGCTTTTTTTTTCCACTGGGGGAAAAGAAAAACCTGTCTTATTAGTTGATATATGAAGATGTGTTGATAAATGAGAGTTTTGTCTGTTCTCTGCAGTTTGGTACAAGATGTATAATCCGTTCCCATCCCACACATCTACATTACTCAACTCTGTCACTGAATAATTGAAAGTTAGCTCGCACTTAGGCACTTACTGCATCGTCTTCTCATACATTCTTAATACTGTATTGCTAATACGTTGATAATGTACCCCCTTGCATTAGAAATAAATAATCAAAGGTGCTGGACTTTGGGGATACGAGCTTCAGTTTTCCTTTCCTCCATTATATTGAGTTCATGACTTTGATCACTTGGTCCAATGGTTAGGGTTTAAAATGGCCCATTCTCTGTTGAACACTGAATAATCATTTGGGGAAAGTTCTTTCTGGAAATGAATTAATTTTATCAGAAATGAAGAGAGGCAAATTTATAGGCAGACATAGCCATAGTACTTGCTAGGAAAGATTGCCAACACATAGTTATTGCTAAAACTATATGAAGTTTTCTCAGCCTTGGTCTATAACTTTTACAATTAATAATAAGCAGATTGATTCCATTCATTTATTCACTCAGTCAGTTCATAGAGATTTGCTGAGTGCCTACTCTAAGATGCTATCTTACATTGAGTTCCCTAGAAGCAAAACCTGAGTTGGAGATTCTCATTGAAGAGAAATGATTTGAGAGTGATCTCAGGAAGTGTGGGTGAGAGAGGCAGGTTAGTACAGGGGATAAGCGCTTAGCAGGGATGTAATCTCACTGTGACACTAGCTTCAGTCCAGTCCTATGGAAAATTCTGGTCTCATTTTGATGGAAGAGGGCCAAATTTTGGGCCTTCTGTCAATCAATTATTGGTGCCTTTTGTCAGTCAGTTACTGAATACAGGCTATATTCCCCAGGGTGTGGCTGCTCCTGATCCTCTGAAGGGAAGACAGCAGTTCTCCTGGGTTAAGGACAGCTTGAGTTGCTAACCAGAGGTACTCAGAAGTGCTAGGGGATGGACAGATCAGCCAGATCAAACCGGGA
>SJYT01059644.1:127448-143115 GCA_006410635.1 Cephalophus harveyi
GCCATTGCCTTCAAGACTGAGGTTTATTCTAAAAATTCAAGGATGGGTTAATACTATGATTTTTCTTAAAAAAAAAATTGTCTCAATAGTACACAAAGAAAAAACTAATATGATTCTCTCCATAGTTGCTCTGAGGCAGTTGAGAAATATTAGCATTTCTGATAATACCATTAGTAATATAAAAATATTTCATATTATGAGAAGCAATGCTGCTGCTAAGTCGCTTCAGTCGTGTCTGACTCTGTGCGACCCTATAGATGGCAGTCCACTAGGCTCCCCCGTCCCTGGGATTCTCCAGGCAAGAACACTGGAGTGGGTTGCCATTTCCTTCTCCAATGCATGAAAGTGAAAAGTGAAAGTGAAGTCACTCAGTCATGTCTGACTCTCAGTGACCCCATGGACTGCAGCCTAGCAGGCTCCTTTGTCCATGGGATTTTCTAGGCAAGAGTACTGGAGTGGATTGCCATTGCCTTCTCCAATGAGAAGTGATAGTCATGTCAAATTCCCTTTTAAGGTCAGAAACCAGATAAAGATGTCCGTGACAGTGTTACTGTTATTTTTCTGAGATGTTTGTGTGAGCTACATCCAGCATCAAAAAAGTTATATTTTGACCTAAAGTGAAAAAGTTTTATGTTTTTAAAAAACAGTTTATATAACTATAGAATTGATATTATTAACAGAAAGGAAAATTAAATATTGTTTAAAAAGAGGCAGGAAAGGAGGAAAACCACCGGAGGAAATTATTTCTCCAGTTGACTCTTAGAATGAAGAAACCTCAAAGAATGGAGTATTTCTCAGGCCTTTCTGGAGCAGTTCTTCTGGGACCCTGTTACTACACCTCTTCTCTAACAAATAACACTTTTCTATTATTGCCACCAAAGCAACACCTAAAGGAACTGACACCTGTGGGGCTTTAGACCTAAAGCTGATACAACTCATTTCTCTGCAGCATGCTGAATTCACACACTGCTTTTAGGTTTGAAATATGATTCTGTGATCAGATTTGCGGCTAAGTTTGGTTTTCTCATGGTGGATCATTTTTGCTTTGGGAACCCCAGGCCCTGAACTCTGGCCACACTTCTGGCAGGATGCCCAGGGCTCTCTGTTCCAGGCCAGGGGATTTGCTAAACACTCCCACCCAGCCCAGGTGCTGCCAGCGCACCCGCTGACCCTCCACAGAAACACCAGGCTTGCCCTGGAGCAGAATCCATCAGGAGGACTTGACTAGTTGCTCTACTAATCACCAAGTGGCAGGAAAAAATTATTACCTGTGATTTCTCCCTTTGGCTTGGATCCATGGGCTTAACCCCACCAGTGCTCAAAAGGATGTTCATGCTTCACTGTCTTCCCTGTGCGCCTTAAAAAGACGAATCTGCCATCCACGTTCTTGAGGGAGTAGGGAGGAATGATGTGCTTTCAGCTCCACTTCTGAAACAAGAAATAATAATTAATTAATGCAAATAAATAGGTAAACATTTAACAAGAAATTGTACCAAAGATGCACCACAATGAAAAGCTTCTCAAATTATTTTTCAGACTTAATATACCCCTCAAAATAAACCAAAAGAGCACAAAATTTTGCTTATCATAGGTAAAATACTAGCAACATAAATCTAATAATTACTATAGTAAAGTAATAATTTTTCGTGACAAAATGATGTATATTTTTCTCCTGAGGGGCTTTTTAAAAACACAAGTAAAAATGGAAAGATAGACTAAATTCTGGAAAAGAAGACTTCATTCTTAAAAAAGATTATTTTTTGTCTGAATAATTAATAAGTTCAATGTAACTCCATTCTAAATTTGACAAAGGGTTTTTTTTTTCATTTAGCAGAAGAATAAGTAAAAACTGAAAAACCTTGAAAAGGACATTTAAAGCATATGTGTGGTATTAAAACATATAAAAATGCAGTAATTAAAATATGTATATATATATATATATAAACACATTTAGTAAATAATAAAGATAGCATTTCAAAGCAGGAAGGGCATAATAAATGGTTGAAAGGTGCTGTAACAAATGAATAACTATTTGGTAAAAAAAAAAAAAAAGAGAGAAAGCTAGATTTCTCTCTTAAAAAACACACACAAAATGTAAACACATACAATTTCAGATAAAGTAATGAAATGTAAAAAGTATAAAAATATAAGCAAGTATATATGATTATATCATCCTATAATAGAGATGGGGAAAGTATGTATATATTATATATAATATGTATATTATATGTATAATAATGTATTTGTGTATTTAGGAAATCGATTATTATATATATATGAGGAAATTTAATAACATATACATTAAAAAATTGAATCTTCAGGTCTCATAGCTGATATACTGTGGGGTAATTGAGAGAATACCAAGATGAGATCAGGATAATAAGCGCACCATTTCCTTAAATAAGAAGCGTGGAGGTGAATTAGGCTGGAATGGGTTTGGTGATGAACATGACTTTGGATTTTTCTGTAAGTCAGGTGCTAATTTAGTGAAATTGTAGGGACAGAATCTAGATTCCAGAGATTTGAAGAACTATTGGCATTAGTGGATGGTAAAGAGAGCTAGCAATTACAGAATGCCTCCACCCCCATTTTGTTGTTGTTGTTGTTTGTTTTGTTTTGTTTTTTGCTACACCCTGAAGCATGGGGGACCTTATGACTAGGGATTGAACTTGTGCCTTCTGCAGTGAAAGTATGGAGCCCTAACCACTGGACCACTAGGCAGTCCCCCAGAATGCCATTTGAAAGCAGAACTTAGACCTATAGATCACAGTCTGCAAGGGGGATACAAATCAATTGTGGGTATTCCTGGTTTGTGAATATTAAGGATTGCCTGGAGAAGGAAATGGCAACCCACTCCAGTACTCTTGCCTGGAGAATCCCATGGAGGGAGGAGCCTGGTAGGCTATAGTCCATGGGGTCACAAAGAGTCGGACACGACTGAGTGACTTCACTTTCACTTTCACTTAGGAGAAAATAAGAGACAAAAGGCCTTGGAAGTGAGTTTGTAGGACAAGGGCAAAATTTACGGACTTCTTTTAAGTGGCTTCAATGGCTGCAATTTTTTCCTCAAAGAATTGTCTGAAGAGAGGGAGGGAACAGAGAATGGGGTTGGAGTCTGTAACATTCCCTAAAAGAGTGGCCTAGACTATGAAAACATAGAAAGCTCTTGAGCCCACACTGAGGGCCCCCGAAGATCATGACTTTACCTTAATGATAACAAGGACCATTTGGGAATTTCCTCCAAGAGACCTCAAACAGGCCAGGCATCATAAAGAAAGTTTGGTTCAGAAGAGGAGGTGTTGCAAAAAAACAAGCAGATAAGAGCGCCGAAGAATTGATGCTTTTGAACTGTGGTGTTGGAGAAGACTCTTGAGAGTCCCTTGGACTGCAAGGAGATCCAACCAGTCCATTCTGAAGGAGATCAGCCCTGGGATTTCTTTGGAAGGAATGATGCTAAAGCTGAAACTCCAGTACTTTAGCCACCTCATGCGAAGAGCTGACTCACTGGAAAAGACTCTGATGCCGGGAGGGATTGGGGGCAGGAGGAGAAGGGGACGACCGAGGACGAGATGGCTGGATGGCATCACTGACTCGATGGATGCGAGTCTGAGTGAACTCCGGGAGTTGGTGACGGACAGGGAGGCCTGGCGTGCTGCGATTCATGGGGTCGCAAAGAGTCGGACACGACTGAGCGACTGAACTGAACTGAACTGAAGAGCCAAGAACATTGGCAAGGATGGTTGGAAGGAGGACCCACGGAGTCTACAAGGAACTGAGGAGGAGAGAAAGAGCGAGGACTCACTTTGGGAGACAGCAAAGTGGCCCAGAAATTGGCAGTCTTGATAAGGTTGGAAGGCAGGGAAATGAGGGCAACAGACAGATAAGAAGTCATGATCATAAATTAAATTTGAATTTAACATTTTACAGGAGCATGAGATCATATGATTTTTTTGCTTTTTTAGTTAATATGATAGTAACATTCTCCAAAGATATCCACATCCTCTAATCACCAGAGTCTTTCATTAGCTTACCTTTCACGGCAAAAGGGACTTTGACATAAAATTAAGGTAAAGATTTTGAGATGCGGGGGATACCCTGGATTATCCATTGTGTGTGCGCGTGCTAAGTCACCTCAGTCACGTACCCTTTGCGACCCTATAGACTGTAGCCTTCCAGGTTCCTCTGTCCATTGAATTCTCCAGGCAAGAATGCTGGAGTGGATTGCCATGCCCTCCTCCAGGGATTTTCCTAACCCAGGAATCAAACCCAGGTCTTCTGCATTCCTGCATTGGCAGGCGGGTTCTTTCTAGCACCACCTGGGAAGCCCATTATCCACTGTATCTAGTGTAATTACAAAAGTCCTTGTAAGAGGGAGCGGTAGGTTCACAGTGACTGCAAGACATCTGACCACGGATGGTGTCAGAAGCTGGAGTAATGCAAGGAAGGGGCCACAAGCCAGAGATTACAGGTAGCCTCTAGAGTCAGATACGATTGAGTGACTTCACTTTCACTTTTCACTTTCATGCATTGGAGGAGGAAATGGCAACCCACTCCAGTGTTCTTGCCTGGAGAATCCCAGGGACAGCGGAGCCTGGTGGACTGCTGTCTATGGGGTCGCACAGAGTCGGACACAACTGAAGTGACTTAGCAGCAGCAGCAGCAGCAAAGGTTTGAAAAGGCAAGGAAACAAACTCTTCCCCAGACCCTTCCTACCTCTCTTATTAGCATCTTTACTTTTAGACTTCTGACCTCCAGAACTGTTAGGTAGTAAATTTAACCCACTAAGTTGTGATAATTTTTTATAACTGCAATAAGAATCATATGTTATCATTAAGCACTTCCATGTGTTTTTGTGGGCTAGTCTTGCAATGCTGAACACACACACAGAGTCATAGCCACATGGTAATAGCTAGAACTTGTATTTATGACTTTCTAATCATTGAATGACCAACGCTGTTGTCCTTCACTAAGCCAAACCAATTTCCCAATGCTGACAAGCCCATCAGAGTTATGCAGACTCTGATTTATTGAAATGGAAGTGCTGAGGAACATTGAAGACATCCCCATGGAAACATCCAAAGACATTTGGACACTTTGCCTCCTCATCAACTAAACAATGAAAATTTTTGAGACAGATGACGCTAATTTCCAGTACAATTCAAAGGATTTTGGAGTAATAACACATGTCTATGTTTGCAACGGGGAGTTTTGCCAGGAAGAGAGGTAGCCATCTTATGTCCAAGCTTCACTGAAAATGTACATTTTGAGGCCCTTCCCTGGTGGTCCAGTGGTTAAGACTCTGTGCTTCCAATGCAAGGGGTGCAGGTTCTATCCCTTGTTGGGGCATTAAGATCCCACATGCTGCATGGCATGGCCAATAGAAGAAAAGAAAAGAAAATACACATTTTTAAAAGCTGCAGTCTCATGTACACCCGTGGCGGATTCATGTCAATGTATGGCAAAACCAATACAGTATTGTAAAGTAAAATAAAGTAAAAATAAAAATTTAAATTTAAATATTTTAAAAAATAAAAAATAAAAGCTGCAGTCAAATCAATCCATGCAGTAATATTCTTTCAAGGGAATTTTGCAAGCATGTGCAATCAAACCCAATATAAAAGCTTCTAAAATACTATCTCTGGTTTTATATACATGCGCAAGCATATTAATAAGTTTGATAGAATCGTCTCAACATAGACATTTCCAAGAAGGAAATTCATTCATTTTCAAGCAGCACTAAATGTCCTGGGCCCTCAACCCTCTATCCTGCCTGAGCCAGACACCTTATTTCTTCGTCCTACGGAGGTTTGCTATTTAATCCTGTGCTTTTTGAAATCCAAACAGTCAAAACTTCTCCTCGCCCTGCCTTTCCCTGTGGCTGGGGGAGAATGAAAGGAGCTCTGCTTACATAGCAAATGACGTCAGAGCTGGCAAGTCTCTGCTCTGCCTCTTAGTCTAACACCAAGGGGCTTAAGTGTTGGCTCCGGCTTTGAGTGGGGATGAAACTGTTAGCCCTCTAGGGAGCTCTGCAAGGGCCCACCCTCACACAGTTCTTTGTCCTCTGCTCCACTATTCCCAAGGTGACAAGCAGCCCACCCAGAAGTTCTGCTTCTGTCCCGCCCAGCTGCCTCCCATGGCAGGCATCCTTCAATACTGGCCAAGCCAAGGCGGGCAGCCCAGGTTGCCCTGCTCCAGCAGCACCAAATGCTCTGACACCACCCTACCTCCATCCCCGCAGCTCATGCTGAGGGTGGAGGGAACTTGGGAAACACAGATTGCATCAGGAAAGGGAGGAACGAATAGAAATTTCCCTGCTTCCTGTCTCCCAGCTTCTCCAGTAAGGGAAAGACGGAAAAGACATTGTTAATACTTCAGGAACCTTCCTTCAGGTGACTGATAGCCCTGACTACCCTGTGTCCCTTATTGTATAAAGACCAAAGAAGTGGAGTCTAAGAAGCGTGATCCTGTTGCAGGCCTTCTGTCAGCAAAGCTCGCGATGCGGGGCTGGCATCAAGAAGGCAGTTCTCAAAAGGTGAGACACTTGGCAGGTTTTATCCTGAACCGTGGATTCTGGTTGGCACTTTCAGAGAAGCACGAATGTCCTTCATCACCACTTTACCACTCTCTTTATATATATAAATTTTGTATTATGGTCACCGTCATTCGGAATTTTTATATTACAAAATGGTTTTCCACAGACAGATCCCCTATAACATTGTGGCTGTAAGTGAGTTTTCCATTTAAACTCGTTCAGCTTGAGACTCTAATCTTGGCAGTAGTTAAGTTACAATTTAGGAGGTTCCTATATTGATTTTGAGAATCTAGTTGAAGGTCTGGGATAAAAGTTTCTGAGAATTGAGCATGGTAGGGATAAGGGGAGAAAGTCCAAAAACAGAGTTTGCACTTGTGAGAGAAACTGGCAAACTGCAGCATAGATTCTGCACTTAAAGTAGAAATTAAGGCAAAGTTGAAAGAAAGTATCTGCCTCTGGGGAATTTCCACTTCCTGCCATGAAGAAGTGATAGCATCTGGAATTATCTCCCCCACAACTGTAAACTAGAAAAGATTGTTAAAATATAATAAAAGTACTGATTTTTGGAAGTTGGTCAACAGAGCTGCTGAAGGCTATGATCCCTAAAGAAAGGGAAATTAACTGTATGTGCCCTATGATGGCCTTGGCTTTCTGCCTGGAGGCAATTCCCAGATCATAGCCCTGGGAGTGGAAATCTCAACCAAAGTCCAGCGGTCTCACGAAGCTATGGAGCCCAGGGCTCAAAGAGACCGAGGTGGCTCCAATTTGTGGAGAGAGTGCTAGACATAAGAGAGCTCTGAAGAGAAGGGGCTCGAGGAATCTGCATAGAGTTTCCTCTAGTCTTTGACTATCTTCACATGAATACAATGAAGTTCTACAGTTTGAGAAAAAGAACAATTAATGAGGATCTGTAAGCTGATTAGGGGCTTCCCAGAAATGGCAACCCACTCCAGTATTCTTGCCTGGAGAATCCCAGAGACAGAGCCTAGTGGGCTGCTGTCTATGCGGTCGCACAGAGTCGGACACGATTGAAGCGACTTAGCAGCAGCAGCAGCAGGTGGTGCTAGTGGTAAAGAACCCACCTGCCAATGCAGGAGATGCAAGAGACGTGAGTTCGATCCCTGGGTCAGGAAGATTCCCGGAAGGAGGCCGTGGTAACCCACTTCAGTATTCTTGCCCAGAGAATCCCACAGACAGAGGATCCTGGCAGGTACAGTCCATAGAGTCACAAAGAGTTGGACTTGAGTGAAGCGACTGAGGATACACACACGTAAGCTGAATAAATCCAAGAGCTCGTGTAAGGCCAGGACTAATTCATATTCCCACTAGCCAGAGTAAATAGACCTCATTGAACAGAAGGGGCTTGAAGGGTCAGGTTGAGTCACAGACCTTGATTAAATTTTATTCAAGTCCCACTCTTTAAAAGCGTTAAAAGTAATTTCAAAATTATTTAACTCAGAAACTTAACTGCCTGAGAGAAAAAGCACAATGATCTTTAACCAAGAGCAAAACAAACAAAAATCCAGCACTCAGGACAAAATTTATCATAATTGTAAATATACTCTATATGTCAAGAAGCCACCCAGAAATTTGACATAACTGGGAGACAAAGGGAAGATGCCAAAAAAAAAAAATACAAGCAAAACTTTTATGTATGAAAAATATACTAAATGGGATTAACAGAAGATTAGAGAATGTATGAGGAAGAAAATCTGTGAATGTGAAGGCATTGCAATAGAAATGATGCATCCTGAAGCACAGAGAATAGGAAGATGGCAGTGGAAGGTAGTGAACACAGTCTCAGTGACTTATGAAACAATATATAATTGAAGTCTTATTTTTAAAAGAGAAGAAAAGAAGAGATGGGAAGAAGCAGAAAATAATACTTGAACAAATAATAACAAAAATTTTTCCAGTTTTGTGGAAAACTATAATGTCACAAATCTGAGCTCAATGAATCTCTTGCTGGATTAAAAAAAAGACCAAAGAAAATCACATCAAGAGAAATAATAATCATGTTACTGAAAGAACATCATAAACAAAAAATCTTCAAACCATCCATAGAAAAAAGTCAGGTTACATAGAAAGATTACATTCAAGAATCACAGATTTCTTCTCACAAACTATGCAAGTCCAAAGAAATGGAAGGACATCATGAAAGCGCTGAGAAAAAATAATTGTCAGCCTAGAGTTACATATCCAGACAGAAACATTTCCAAAATTAAGGCAAAATTTAAAAAGTTTTTGAGACAAAAGTTGAAAAAATCTGTCATCAACACAACTCTGGCAGTACAGGCAGAAGGCAAGTGATACCAGATGAGAATTTGAGTGTCCACACTGGATGAAAAACATTAAATGCCACAAATTTGTGGTTAAATGTGGTTAAATATCATTTTTCTCGTATTATTATCTCTTTAAAAGATAGTGTTTAATCAATATGTTGTGGTGTTTAAAGCACATATAGCAGTAAAATGTATGAACACTTGTAGCACAAGGGATGGGACAAGGAAACTTTGTAAGATTCTTCCATTATTCAGAAATCAGTATAGTGGTTTTTGAAGACAAACTCTAAGATGTAATTTGAAAGCAACTACTTAAAAAAGGAGATATGGCTAATAAACCCAACTGTGGGGATAAATGTTAGTCGTTCAGTTGCGTCCGACTCTTTGTGACCCCATGGACTAAAGCCAGCCAGGCTCCTCTGTCCACTGAATTCTCCAGCCAAGAGTACTAGAGTGGGTTGCCATTCCCTTCTCCAGGGGATCTTCCCCCAGTATTTGAACCCGGGTCTCCTGCATTGCAGGCAGATTCTTTACCATCTGAGCCACCAGGGAAGCCCCTGGGGATAAAATGGAATACTGAAAAGCCCAGTTATCAAACTGTTCTGTATCTTGATTGTAGGGATGAATCTTTATGTGTATGCAAGTATTAAAACTCATCAAATTCACATTTTCAGAGAATGTAGTTTATCATACATAAATCATTTCTCAATAAAGTTAATAAAAATAACCTAATGGAAAACAACAAAATGGGAGAAGCATAAAACAGATGGGACAAATAGAAAATAAATCATAAGATTATAGGTTTAAACCCAACCTTTTAATAATTTCATGAATCTAAACATTTCTATAAGAGATAGGAATCTTCTGGCTGAGAGACATGGTAAGACCAAACTATATTCTGCCTACAAGAAATTAATTTTTAAAATAAAGTTACATGCTAAAAATAAAAGGATTAAAAAGATATACCATGCACCACTAGTCATAAGAAAGCTGAAGTAGCTTAATTAATGACTGACAAAATAAACTTCATAACAAAGAACACTAACAAGAAAAAAGCAGAACATGTTGTAATGATAAAAGAGCTAATTCATCAAAAAGACAGAACAATCTTAAATGTGTGTGCAACTAACAACTGTTTTAAAATGTAAGGTAAAGCCTCATAGTTTTGAAAAAGAAATTAGCAAATTCATAATTATAGTTGGATAGGTCAATACTCTCAGTAATTGATAGAACAATTAAATAAGGTATCAGTAAGGATACAGAAACTTCCCAGGTGTGCTACAGCTAAAATAGTGCTTCTAAGAAAATGTATATCTACAAATAATTATTTTAGAAAAGCTCTAAAATCAATACTCTAATATTCTGCCTTAAAGTAAAAAAAGAAATCAAAACAAACCTAAAGTCTAAGACAGAAGGAACTATTAAGAACAAAAATGAACAAAACAGGAAATGAACAAGCATAGAGAAATTCAAAGGAACTAAGAAATGATTTTTTTGAAAATATCAGTAAAATTGATAACCTTCTGGCTAAACTGATCAATAAAATAAGACAAATATTTACCAGTATTAGGAGTGAAAAGCAGGAAATTTTGCTCTACGCTAGAAACATACAGACATTAAAAAGGTAATTAGAGAATATTATGAGCAAATTTATGCCAATAATTTAAATTGAGGTAAAACAGACAAATTTCTTGATAAGCAAAAATTACCAAGTGGACTCCAGAAGAAATGGAAAACCTGAATACCCTATAAAAACTGAATAAATTTAATTCCTGATTCAATTCTCACCAAGATAATTCTAGGCCCAGGAGGCTTTACTTCTTTACTAGAAAATTCTACGAAACATTTAAGAAATAATACAATCCCCACTTTCAAGAAGTATCTGTCTCACAGAATGGGGGTTGCCGGAAGTGGGGAGTGGAAGATGGAGGAAATGAGTGCAAGTGGTCAAAAGTTGCCAGCTTCCAATTATCAGATAAATCAGACTGGGCCATGTAATGTACCACATTATAACTGTAGTTAACAATGCTCTATTGTGTTCTTGAAAGAGAGTAAATCTTAAAAATTCTTATCACAAGAAAATAAATTGTAACTGTGAGGTGATGGATATTAACTTATTGTGCTAATTATTCTGCAGTATATACACACATCATTATGCTATACACCTTGAACTAATACAATGTTATATATCAATTATATATCAAACTGGGAGAAAACATTTCAAGAAGAATAGCAATCCTGTATAAACACTTATAGACCACAGAAGAAGAAGGAACACTTCCCAGCTCGTTCTGGTAGGCCAGCATCACCCTGACATCCAGTACTGCCCGTAGATGCCAGCAAGCAGGTCTTAGCTCTGGACTCTGAAGCCTTAGGAAGCCCCACACTTTGGGAAGGGAGGGCACTCCTTAAGATTTTCTAAGTTCCCTGGTGTCTGGGATCAGTTGAGGTTAGCAAGGACACCTGGGCAGAGTGCCTTGAGCCTGGACCCTCATAAGTCCTGGTCCCATGTTTTTTCTTACCTGACTCTCTACTATTCACCTGGGCTCAATTATATGCCATATTTGCATATGGGATTCAGACCTATAGGGTCAACCCAAGAGCTTATGGCAAGGTTCCAAGGGCCCGTGGCAAGGTTCCAGTTCCAGGAAGGTGGACTGGCAAGCAGATTGCTCCCCTTGTCTAACACAATATTGCTTTTGAGGGGTCATGAAATATTGGGCCTCCAGAATGAAGCTGATATGATAATTTTTTTCTGGCTGTGCTTGTGACATCTTGTTTCCCCAGTCAGGGATTGAACCCATGCCCCCTGCATGGAGTCTTACCCACTGGACCGCCAGGGACGTCCTTGATATGCTGATTTTGAGTGACATATGTTAGACACATTGGGCTTCCCAGGTGGAGCTAGTGATAAAGAACCAGGAGACTCTGGTTGGAGCCCTGGGTCGGGAAGATCCCCTGGAGAAGGGAATGGCTACCCACTCCAGTATTCTTGCCTGGAGAATCCCATGGACAGAGGAGCCTGGTGGGCTACAGTCTATAGGGTTGCAAAGGGTTGGACACGACAAAAGTGACTTAGTATGCACGCGTGTCAGATACATAGCAAGTTTAAGTCTCTGGGCTACTACTTAGAGCTCACTGCCAATCCTTGGGTTTGAGTCACATATTTGGATCAATGCCTCGACTTTCACCCACCTACATTCTGACAACTGTGTCGTTCACGAGTCCAGCCCCTGAAGGAAGCAGGTGTCCTTTCCCTGTGGTGGCAAGAATGCTTTACCCCTCGCACTCCCCTCTCTGGCCTCGGGGTTGGTCACCCACCCTCTTCTGCAGGCTTCATATGACATGCCAGGCAGTCCTCTGGAAGTGGTTGTACCTGTCTCCTGTCTCCTCTGGGGGCTTGAAAATCATCGCTCAGCACACCCATTGCCTTTCTGATTGATTTCTCCCTCTCATCCTTGACTAGTGTGGCCCTGCTGCCCCTGGAGTTTAGTCCTGCTAGATAACCAGGGAACATTCCTTATACAAAAAGGGATGGCCTTTCTTGCTTTGCCCACAGGCCCCCACGTCTCTTCCCGGCTAGTGGCAGTGTCTGGAAAACAGCAGTGTGGTCAACACTGGAAAAGATTACATTCTAAAAATGTACTGATTACAGTCTAAAGACTTATACATCTAGGCTCTGAAATTCCAAACCGTACATTGAGCACCATCAGAAAAAAAGAAAGATCATTCACATTTCCCTGCATACTTGGGGTGAGACTTGTTGTTTGTGGTCATCATCCACAAAGTATAGTAATAACTGTTATTGTGTCTCATTGGAAGCCAGTATTCATGGGTGGTGGATGGGTCATGTGACATTGTGAGTTAATGGTGTGATCAGCATTAAATAAAAGGTAGTAGTAGAGAATTGCAGAGGTAATTCTGCAAACAGTGCAAACAGGTTCCAGCTTTATGAGTAATACTAGCATTGCTATTTCATTTCTGGTAGTGAGGTAAGACATAAACCAGAAATGATGCATTTGATAATAAAGAACTGGAAGAAATGGTTCCTGGACTTAAATCCAAAGAGCTGGATAATAGAAAAGAAACTTCCTGTGCACCGATAAGACAATAAACAAATACACGAACATCTCTTTTCTACCTATACATCACATAGACTCATGGATTTTGTAGCACATTCTTAATCAAATTATTTATATAGACAAAGACCTGGAAAAAAAAGAATGCCTGGAGCCTCACACAGCCTAGCGAATAACAAACCAAATACATCATACAGAAAAGAAGCCTACAGACAGTATCCCTCAAGATCTTAAAGATCTCAAAATTCTTAACAGAACATTAACAAATTGAATCCAGCAATTCTAAAAAAGATAATCCATCACAATTAACTGAGTTTATCTTAATAATACAAGGTTTGTTTAGCATTATAAAAAGCCATCAATTCAGCATATTGGCTGAATAGAAGAGAAAATGGCATGACAATCTCAATAGAAGCAGGAAAAGAATTTGACAAAAAGTAAATGTCCATTCATGAAAGCATTCTGTGTCAGGCAAAGGGTTAGGGTGACAGAGCCTCCTGAAACAGAGAAAGCTCTGATTCTGGAGATAGACCATGAGTTACGACCACGTACTTACTACACCTCATTCCAGAACTGAGGCTCAGAGAAGACCAGGAACATTCTCGAGGACCCACCCTGAGGCAACTGAGCACACGCGCGTGTTCTGGGTCTTTGTTGCTACACAGGCTTTTCTCCAGTTGTGTTAAGTGGGAGCTGTGCTCTAGCTGCAGTCCACAGGTTTCTCGCTGAGGTGGCCTTCTCTTGTTCCGGAGCATGGGCCTTAGGGCGCACAGGCTTCAGGGCTGCAGGACGTGGGCTCGGTAGTTGTGGCTCCCAGGCTACAGAGCACAGGTTCAGTAGCTGTGGCGCATGGGCTCAGTTCCCCCGTGGCATGTGGGATCTTCCCTGATCAGGCATTGAACCCGGGTTTCCTGCTTTGGCGGGAGGACTCTTTTCCACTGAGCCACCAGGGAAGTCCCCCATCTTGACGTTCTTATTCTTAGTTTCCTGCCTACTTCCATCCTTGTGATCTGGGCTGGAGCAAGAAGTCCCCTAATCAGGGGAAGAAATCCAACAAACAGAAGCAGAAAACATCTGGGTTTTCATCCAGAAGATTCCACTGGTGGGACCAAATCCTAGTCAGGCTCATTTTCAGGCAGATCACTCTTGACAGATGCCCTTTGAAGCTTTGGGGTTATTTGCAAATAACTGGATTTATTTTTGCAAATAATATCCCAGAGTTAACCTCTTGCTACATCATCTAACTTTCAGAAGAGTTACTTAGGGCACAGAGTGCTCTCTTATTTAGACTAAGAGAAAAGACTGTTTCTCTACAGGAGAGTTTCAGTGTAAATCCTCTCTCCAGTTCAGCTGTGTTGGGGATGTGAGTGAAAGCTCTGAAACAGGGCAAAGCTGTTCACTTTCCTAAAAATAATTTTTTTTTTACCTGCAGTATATTCCTTCTAGCAGTCAAGGGGCAGTTTTTAAATGCTCCACTCTAGCAAGTGGAGATAAAGACGTTATCTCCCTTTCTTGCATTGCCATCCAGAAAGGGAAACTGTTGTACTTACTGTGTGCTTTCTCACTCTTTATTTAGACGTGAAATTCTAATGGCTTTAAAATAACCTGGGATATGTACATACTCTTTGGTATGCATCAACTATGTAGACATTTTAATTGATGACACAGGAAGAATAATTTGGAAATGGTTGTGATGGATTTCCTCTTCCTTTTCTCTGTCCCTCCTTGGCCCCCATTCTGCACAGGGACCTCCTCCTCCTCCTTCTCCCAGATTTCTGACCATTTGCTAGCCAGGCAATTTCTTAACTCATTATTTCTGCCTATTTATCAGCCTTCAGCCCCCTCTCTTTATTCCTGTCCACTCTGTTCCCCTCTCCAACAATTTTCATTCTGTCTCCTTGCTTGAGACAGCAGATTTCATAACCTCCGCTGGGAGTGGTGGGCATTCCCCACCGCTGGAGGGCTTGGTCCCTTTTATCCACAAAAATGACAGGCGAGGGGGCCTGAGACAAGGGTGTGACATGGGAAGAACTGGGCTGGGACTCTGCCAGGCCCCCTGCTAACCTGAACAGAGTGCCTTTGTGTCCCCCACCGAGTGGGAATAGAAGAGGAAAGTGTGGGTCCCAGAACACTGGAAGTACTCCTGTTAAATTGTTTGGGGATTGTTAGGCAATTAGCATATTGATTGTTACCACAGACCCCAAACTCTGGATCTCCCCAAGATCCTTCAGTGGCCCCTCATTCTGTTGCTGCCCCCTCCGCAGCCCCTTCAGTGAGTGAAAAGGAACAATTGTAACAGACAAGAAAGGGCAGAAAAGCATTCATGGTCTTTTGTGACAAATTCTCGAGTTTACCTTCCTGAGGCTGAAAGAAAACTATTCTGTTTGAAACAAAAAGGAAATGAATGGTGAGCTCCAATCGCACAGAGCCTGGGCTCTCAAGCTGCAGAATTGGACAGGCGTGGCTTTAGTTCCCAGCTGGGCCCTTGCCTCGCTGAAAAGTGAAAATGTTAGTTGCTCAGTGTCTGACTCTTTGTGACCCATGTACTGTAGCCCCCCAGGCTCCTCTGTCCATGGGATTCTCCAGGCAAGAGTAGTGGAGTGGGTTGTCATTTCCTCCTCCAGGGGATCTTTCCTCAGGGATCAACCTGGGTCTCCTGTATTGCAGGCAGATTCCTTCCCACCTGAACCTCCAGGGAAGCCCCTGGGGGGCCTCTTTATTCAGCTCTCTAAGCCTCAGTGTTCTCATCTGAACAGTGGAGATAATAACCTACC
>SJYT01059646.1:14307-25233 GCA_006410635.1 Cephalophus harveyi
AATTAAAAGACACTTACTCCTTGGAAGGAAAGTTATGACCAACCTAGATAGCATATTAAAAAGCAGAGACAGTACTTTGCCAACAAAGGTCCATCTAGTCAAGGCTATGGTTTTTCCAGTGGTCATGTATGGATGTGAGAGTTGGACTGTGAAGAAAGCTGAGCGCCAAAGAATTGATGCTTTTGAACTGTGGTGTTGGAGAAGACTCTTGAGAGTCCCTTGGACTGCAAGGAGATCCAACCAGTCCATCCTAAAGGAGACCAGCCTTGGGTGTTCATTGGAAGGACTGATGCTGAGGCTGAAACTCCAATATTTTGGTCACCTCATGTGAAGAGCTGACTCATTGGAAAAGACCCTGATGCTGAGAGGGATTGGGGCAGGAGGAGAAGGGGACAACCGAGGATGAGATGGCTGGATGGCATCACCGACTCAATGCATATGAGTTTGGGTGAACTCCAGGAGTTGGTGATGGACTGGGAGGCCTGGCAAGCTGCGATTCATGGGGTCACAAAAAGTCGGACACAACTGAGAGACTGAACTGAACTCTCCTTTTTCTAACTTACATGTCACCGGAAGTGTCATGGATGCTAGGAAAACCTTCCAGATCCCCCTTCAAAACTGAAGGATCTGTTTTCCAAGCTGCTGAGAATGCTGTCAGCTACCAGCCCCAACTCTCAACCCTCTCAAAGAATGGTCCTTTGATGAAGAGCTACTTCACCCAGGGAATTGCTCCCTTCCCCACTCTCATCCAGTGATTGCCTGGAAGGTGAATGATTTACCTGTCGTTCTAAGAATGAAATGTAAATAGAATCTATGTATTACTTTTTTTAAAAACAATTTTATCAAAGTGGTTATTAAAGTATATCCACCTCCTAAATTTCTTTTATTTAAAAAGATTAAATATGATTAAAGTGCAAAAGCATATACCTGACTTTTAAAACCACTATTTCAGTTCCACCATTAATCCATGTGAGCTTAGACAACTTAAATGCTTTGATTCCCAGTTTCTTCACTATAAACAAAAAGATAATAGCACCTATCTCATCAAAATGTTGCACAGGTAAACTAAGGGGATGTACACAAAAGTGCATAGTAAGAGCTGGACAAATACCCCTTCCCTTCTCTCCTCTCATTAGCAACGGGGCAGGAGTTTAAAGTTGCTTTCCCATAACAGCCATGCATTTACACCGATAATGCAAACTCCTATTAAGAGCATGCAACTATGAATCATGTGTATAATTCATGGATAATACAGCTGATCACTAAGGTATAAGAAAGTAGTATGCATACTATATAGAATCTGATAAATAATAGTCACTTAGCACTTACATTTACAATATGGCAGGTACAGTTTGGATTGTTTTTATATACTATATTTTATTTAATCTTCAAAAAAAAGACACTATGAGGTAGGTATTATGCCCTTCGGCAATACGAAACTGATGATGCTTAGAGAAAGTAAGTAAATTGTTCAAGATTACCCATCTGTTAAGAGGTAGAACCAATATTTAACTTAGTTTTCCTGCATACAGATAATTATATTAGTCTATAAGATCTCTTTTGCTTTACCCTTCTTCTACAGATTTGCCCCATACAGACCTCTGGCATACCAGCAATACAAAGACACAAAGAGTCATCTTAGAGACCACAGCCTGCAGAGCAGAAAGAAGGAATCTTCAGTCCCCAATTTGCTCTTCTCTGCTCTTCAGTCCCACATTCCCTCTGCTTCCATGCTTAGTCCATGGAATCTGTCTTCTCGCCCCTGTCATCCTTGAGTAGACTGACCTTTATCTGGGCATTGTAGTGTAGTGAGGCTACAGCAGCCCTCACTCTGATCCCAGATGAGTGTAATTTCTGCTCTTCCTTCTGGTCCTCCAGGCCTGGCAGTGAGAGGCAGCACATTAGATCTGCTGGGATCAGAACTGTGGGGGCCCCTGTTCTGAGCTCCCGTGTCTACACTGGCCCAAAGTCCTGGTCACAAAGTAGACCAAACACTGAACAGACTCCAGTTACACCTTTTTAAAAAGCAAGTTTAGTTTAGTTTCTTGTAAAAGCCCCTGTATTTGTCACCAAAGGTTGTCTTCCAACTGTTCAAATTTTCATGATGCTTTCGTGCATCATGAAACAGCAACCTGCAACAATCTGTTTTAATCAGTTTTGTATACATTGCAGAAAATAGCAGGCAGAAAAGTACATTCTTTATTCTTAGCCTGCACTAATCATTACTGTCCCCAGAGAATGGCTATTTACAAGATACCAAATAACATTTTCTCCTAGGAAAACTCCTCCTGAGAACTGGATTCTAGCTTTGTTTCAAGCAGCAGTCCTGACTTCCTGTCATGCCGGAGAATGACAGCAGGGGCAATCATTCAATGCCTCACTGAAAATAGGTGAGTCCCTTCCATCTCTATCAAGGGCAAAACGGTAAGGAGGAGCTGCATCCTGTCCTCTTTGAAGCACTCGCGTGTTGACAACAAGCCTATCTGGGCATGGGGCATCTTGATCTCAAAGAGTGTCCTTACACAGCCCGCCCTAACTAGGACCAAAACACACAGAGCTGAATTGTTCACACCAAAAGAGGCCAGCTAGCCACCCTGCGCTCAAGTGACTGAGATTGCTACTAATCCATGAGGTGTCTGTTGGCTCACTGCCTCGCTTTCACAAAGGGGATGGGATAGAAAAACAAAAACAGTAGGAAAGGAGCAAGAACTTGGGAGATGGTGGAAACAGTTGCTTAGAAGACTCCACTGAAATGGATACATTATTAAAAAAAAAAAAATATATATATATAGTTCTCCTAAAAGGACATGGGTCAAGGTCTCTCATCAACAGAAACCTTTACTAGAGGCTACGAAACAAGCATAAATTTCTGAAAACTCCGGACAGAACTGAATAATGGTCATCATTAAAACTAATATCATAAATTTAAAAGTTGATTTTTTGGGGAAAGTGAGTTTAAACAAAATTCTTATTCCATCAAGAACTGATCCATCTAGTAAATAAATACTATGCAATATTTAATAGTGATTTTAAAGTCTGTTCCCACATTGAAATTCATGAAGGCTTTTTAATTAATAAAGCAATAAATGGCAATAATATTTTCATGAGAATGGAACAATTATTTCAGCTCTTTATTGTCAATATGGTTAACTTCTGTCTCCATTCTCTAATGTGGCAAGGCCAACCTTATGCTTCCTTCTTATGACATATTTGGTTGGCTAGTTCCTCAGTTTTGAATTGTCCTGGTATCTGTGTTATATTTTCATAATCGGAATGGTTTTTCATATAACTGTTGGATTCCAAAAACTGTAATATGTATAAAACAAACAAATTTTAGAAATGGGCTGCTAGGGTCTCCAAATGAAAGGAAAATCAAACTGACTCATTCCCTCCTAGCCACTCTTTATATGTAGTTTCTCTTACATCAGCTTAAAAAGGCAATGAATGCTTTGGAAAATTTTGGTTAGCTGAATGGCTGGATGTTGCCTCATCTACTAATTGTTCTGCTAGACTTGGTTGAGAAATCTATTCTGTTCTCAGTATTAATATCTCAGTGATCTGGCAGTTATTTTTGACAGGCTTTGAATATGAAATGGGATTATGAAGAGATATAAACTGAATAATTAATTTTCATATGTACACATGATACATCAAGAAGAAACATTAAAAAACAATAAATATATGAACCATACTCTTTCAATAGCTAGCTTCACTTTTTAAAGTTCACGTCTACAAATAACTAAAATCAGTTTCAGATAATTTAATATAAATTGTTTGACTCTTTTCTCCTTCCATTATCCAACAGCGCTTACTTGTTTGGATCAAATAATTTAAACACTCTTTGTTTTGCAAATAAAAAGGGCAAAAATATAGAACTCTTTTTATAATAAAATATAAATATCTCAGTTGGAAATTTGAGAAAGGAAAAAATAGCTCAAGAACTTGAATGAGAGCTTTATATTTTTAAAAGCACACCAAATCAGAATGCTATTATCCTGTCTCAACTTCAGTATCACATAACTAAGAAAAATCAGTCCCAGGACTGAAATAAGCCGTAGTTATGAACGAAGCTGCTGCAGAGTAGTGTACATCTTTATTGTTGGTCTTAGTTTCTTTCTCCAAATGTCTGAAATAAATTAATTGACTATTCCAGGATCTTAAAATCTACAATTGATGGCTGAAATAAGCTGCTATACTCAGTACATTCCACAAGACGGTGCCCTGTCCCTAGGAAGAGCTGAACTACAGAACGCTCATGCTCTCTGACCCAAAGCGAATTTAAAGTCTACTGCTACAAATGAAACCTCTAAGAAATTAGCAAGCCCTTGAAATAATGCAATTCTTGATGTGAAACAATGAAAATTATTGCCTTTGGAAATTGCACATCTCCCTAAATTGCTCTCAAATTCAGGGGTAAAATGAGGGAACTCAGTGAAGAGAAGGAGCTAAACATAATACAACTATACCAAAACTATTTAGAGCAGTACTGTGCAATAAAAGTATGAGAGTCTCACATGTAATTGTATTTTATTTTTTTATATCCTGTCTCTCTTTGAGCCTCTCATACTTGGTGGGTCATTTTCCCCACCAAATGGCTTAACATATAATTCCATATAATGAGAGGCTTCCTATGTGGCATTTTAGTGAATTTCTCAAAGCAAGGATTGAGTATCCCCTGTATCAAAATAATGTGATGCAAACAAAAGATTTTCTCAAACATTTACTGAACCAAAAAATTAATTTGCTATATAAGACAACTTTAAGTCCCCTGAGAAATTTTAAATAACTTTTACTTTCAAGGAAATGCACACCCCCTGGCAACCACTAACTTGTTGTCCATCTCTGTAGTGTCACCGTTTCAAGAATGTTATATGCAATTGTAAATGTTTTAGTAATCACAATCAAAAAAATTAAGAGTGAAATTGATTATATTATATCTTACTTAATTTATCTGAAATATTCTAACATTCAATGTAAAAATTATTAGCAAAATATTTTATATCTTTTCTGTGCTCATTTTTGTGTGCACTTTACAACATCCAACACATCTCAGCTTGTACCAGCCTCACTTCACATGTTCAACTGTCACATGCAGCTACTAAGGCCCCCAAAAAGGTGAAGGATTGTAACTACAGATTGAGCACAAGATTCCCATAACACTGCTCTATTACCTCACCACCAACCAATCAGAAAAAAGTCACATACCCTGCAGCCCTCATCCCAAATCTTGTCCAAAAGAATTATTCCCTGAAAATCATCACAAAGTTCAGCTCTTTCGACATGAGCCATAAGCCACCAATTCTCCTCACGTAGCCCTACAATAAACCTTTCTCTGCTCTAAAAAAAGAGAGAGAGCGAATCTAACCAAACAATTTACTATTAAAAAGTTAAATATTCAGCCTATTTTTTAGGGTCAAATAGTATATATAAACAAAAATGCAAACAGATTATTTCTTACCCTCACTACTGACACAAATTCACAAATGCTTTCTTCTTATAAATGATATAAAAATAATTGATCTAAATTCCCTCATCTCCATAAGCTTTGAACTGAAGACTAACTTGTGCACACGAAGTTGTTTAAGTCGTGTCTGATACTGTGCAGCCCGATGGACTGTGGCCTGCCAGGCTTCTCTGTCCGTGAGATTCTCCAGGCAAGAATATTGGAGTGGCTTGCCATGCCCTCCTCCAGGGGATCTCCCTGACCCACGGATCGAACCCGTATCTCTTATGTTTCCTGCACTGGCAGACAGGTTCTTCACCACTAAGGCCACCTGGGAAGCCTAAAATAGATCCTAGCCTTATTTAATAATATCTATGTTACTGACATAGCCAGGTATAAAATATATAAAAAGATATGACAGAGCAAATAGTTGAAAATTCACACATACATAAGATGGGTATTACATGTCATGCCTATAATAATAATAAAAACAAAGATCAAGGATTAAAAAGTAAATTTAACAAGCATCTTTTCATTATGGGTTGTAGAACCCTCCATTTAACCAGCCCTGATAGTTGGAACTTTCTAGTTCCAGACAGAAAAAAGCATAACAGGCCTATTTATCAATCCCGATTCTTTTTTTTTCATAATAGGCTGCACTTCTACATGAAGAATGGGAAGTTGATACAAAAGTATTCTCAACAAAAATGAAAAGGATTGACTTCTCATTAGGACATAAGAGAAGTTGAAACCGTTCATTTTTGTTAAGAATCCTTTTAAGGACCTAAAGTCCTGCCTGAAAGTAGGCTGGGTTTTATTTTTCTTGTCAACAGGAGCACAAGTTTAAAAGACAACCTTGTTTCTTTTACAAGATGGGTTTATGAGCACAGTGAAATACAATCTCTTTGTGAACCTGCAGCAGCAAGAGGTCACACATTCTGGCTCAATGGAAAAGCGCCTGAAGGAAAGCACTGCCTCTGGGCCTGCAGGCAAGTCTTCAGGGACCCTCTGAGCCCAGTTCCAAGACACAACAAGCTGAAATTGGGCAATACAACTTTTTCCTTAGGATCTGGACATCCAGAATAAGTGGGCACTCATCTGCAGTTCCTCATGCTCCCCAAGCTTCTGCAAAGCCTCAGCTACTTAATTTTACAAGACAATTTTGCAATTGGAAATGAGTGACTGCAGGCTGATTTTCTTTATGCACAGAAAAAATAAAAGATAAAAATTCAAGTTAGTGAGAAATGAAATTTTAATAATCCTCTAACCATATAACATGGTTAGTTATATGTTATATTCAAGTAGTAGTATCAATATATAGTTCAGGAAGTTATCAAAGTAATAAAAAGAAAAAAAAAACTGAGAAGAAAGTAATGCCTTAGAGTAGTACGCAAATTTATAGGAACTTTTACATCCCTCTAACTACTTAATCTTCACAAAACTGTAGAACTGAAGGCAGTTATTACTTCAGTTTATAAATGAGAAAACTAAGACTCAGAAACTCTCCTACTGAAAGCTGATGAAATAAGGAATGTAAAAACTAAAATGCTACTTGAAAAATGTTACAGACACTAGAGGGAGGCACTCCAGTGACTTGAAGGAAGCTTTCATTTATTTTCCTTATATATGAATTCTTCTTCTGTCCTGGTAAAACAGATTCCCTTTCTCAAGGTCTGTTACAACCTCCATGTACCTTTTTTCCAGCCACTCTCAATCGAGCCCTGGAGGCTCAGCAGCAGCTTCTCTAGCAATGTGGCTCTGTGGACCAGCGGGCTCTCAATTATTCAAGATAACACAGAAAGGCTTGGGGATAGATTACCCCAATTGCAGTAGGAACAAATTACCAGTTAGCTGAGTTAGATAAACTTGAATAAGTGAATGTTTTAACCTGTGCATACTGATAAAATATACATTGATGAAATCTGCAGAGAGGAGTTGGGGATCTCCTTAAAATACAGCAAATGGGTGAAAGATGATGATTCAGAATCCAGCCTCTCTATAGAAAAGCCACAGCCCACATCAGACCTGTAATGAAGAATAGGTAAGAACTGCCGCTCTCTGTATGTAAACTACTGGTACACTTGCCTCACCGAATAGCAAAACTAACTTATTTACTGCTTGGGGTCCTGTACTGGCACAGCTTGCAAACGTTTGCTTCAGAGAGATGTGTTACCCTCACTGACCTCACCAATGGGGGGAACTGGCAATGGGATTATAGACAGAATTATATACTGATATATATGGTGTCACCGATAACCACCATGGAAGATTTTCATTTCCATTTCACCAGTTTCATTGAGTAGTTTAAATTTTTTGTTCATAAAGTTTTATAGATGCCTTAAAGTTATTGAATAAAAATGCTTTAAAGTTTATTGATTATAAAGTTTTAGAAAACATAAGATAAAAATCTGCCTTATTCATTTAACCTGTGTTACGACTCATATAGGGGCTTCCCTGGTAACTCAGTTGGTAAAGAATCTGCCTGCAATTCAGGAGACCTGGGTTCGATTCCTGGGTTGGGAAGATCTGCTGGAGAAGGGATAGGCTACCTACTCCAGTATTCTTGAGTTTCCCTGAAGGTTCAGAATGTAAAGAATTCGCCTGCAATGTGGGAGACCAGGGTTCAATTAGAGTTTAAATTCTGAAACTCTTACAGGAGAGGAACAATTTCAACATATACCTTGGATAAATCTATTTATATGTGCAGCTGAAACAGAACCATATTAAAATAATGTAGTGATAATGTTTGGATCCCTAATCTAATAATGTTTGACAAACTTATTCACGAGTCAGTATGTATGACTAGCATTTATGATCATTTATAATTCAGCTAAAATATATTTTGTTTTGGTTAATCAAGAATAAGCACAGCTTTCCAGGGAACCATTTCAATAGATACTTTCAGAGTATCACTGGTACACATTTCTAAACTGATCATCTATTATATTTAAGTCACTGTGCTGTATCTTCAGGGGCTTTGAATTATCAAACTCTTATCCATGACCAAAATCAATTTTATTTTTTAAATAAAGTAGGTACTTTACATTAGTTCTTTAAATTACTAAAATGTCTCATTTGGAAGCAACCTAGATGTCCATCAGCAGACGAATGGATAAGAAAGCTGTGGTACATATACACAATGGAGTATTACTCAGCCATTAAAAAGAATACATTTGAATCAGTTCTAATGAGGTGGATGAAACTGGAGCCTATTTTACAGAGTGAAGTAAGCCAGAAAGAAAAACACCAATACAGTATACTATTTTTTAAAAAAGTCTCATTTGAAAATGCTTTTTCTACAGTACCATGCTTTAAAATTTCTAAAACATACAAAAAATTTTCCCTTTTAACTGTTTATTGTTTTCCTATGTAAAAATAAAATTTCAATCAAAATCTCATAAACCTAGTGAGTTACCAAAAGCACAAATTTAGCTACATCTTATTGTTTCCACCCTATTTGATTCTCATATTTTTAGCTGCTACAAAATGTGTTCCTCCCTCTTATCTACCAAAAATTATAGATTAGTTCTAATAACTTCCTAAATTGATACACTTTTGCTATTTCATCCACTATTTCCACTTCTGGAAAACTGGTTGCTTGACATGAACCAGGCCAGGATGTAAGCAATTTTTTTCAGCAGTCTTTCTGAGGATGATTGCCTCTGAGAACATCAATAACTGGATAACTCCCAATAGTTTAGCTGTTTTCTTGTGTAAAATAATATAACAATTAATTTAACTACAAAAGTCATCCTGACTTCAGAGCACACTCTTCAAAGCTCTGAAATTCCCCTGGGGACTGTAGGAAGCTCTCTAGTCTAGAAAGCAGTTTGGATAAAAGTTACAGTGGTTTCTCAGAGCTGTGATGTTTTTCCTCATTTTTAACTTTTTATTACAAAAGTAAAATTTCCTTATTGTAACATGTGACAAAAAGATAATGTTTCAAAAGCTGAGTATATCTTTTCACAACTCTATGTTCAAACAAATTTTAAATATATATACACATAAAGTGTGATTCCTAGAGGAGGGCACAGCAACCCACTCCAGTAATCTTTTCTGGAGAATCCCCATGGACAGAGGAGCCGGGCAGGCTACCATGGGGTCATAAAGAGTCGGACACGAGCAACTAAGCACAGCACAAAGTGATTATATGTATATATGTGTGTGTGTGCTTTTTGGTTTTATAAACACAAAATTACATGTACATTATTCTGGAACTTGTATTTCTCCCTTAGCAAAATGGACCTCACTGTGAGTCAAGAGATATAATTTTAATAACTACATAATACTATGTAACATGGATAATCCACATTTGTCAGGGAACATTTAACAGGAAGATTCCTGTGTGCTGTTTTCTGTCTCTCATAAATCTTCTGTTCCTTATCAGTTCCTGGTTAACAGAACAAGTCGAGCGGCACGCTGCTCCCAGGACTGAGGTCATGAGATAAAACACATGCACGGATTTCCTTCAGTAAACATTCTCCTGAGGACAAAACTGCTTAGTCATGACCCTCTTTCTTGAGATATGGATTGTCTTCTGACCTTATGACCATTGCTAATTCCTTGTTTCCTTGCTGTATGTTTGGTTTTCTGATCTTTATCATTGTCAAAAGAAATTCCTTGTATAACAGCCTATATATACTCACAAAAAGATCATTAAAGCACCCTTCCTCCACCAGAGGCTTGGGTCCCCGTGTCTCTCTCTCTCTCTCCCCCTCTCCCTCCGGACTGTATGTTTGGTTTTCTGATCTTTATCATTGTCAAAAGAAATTCCTTGTATAACAGCCTATATATACTCACAAAAAGATCATTAAAGCACCCTTCCTCCACCAGAGGCTTGGGTCCCCGTGTCTCTCTCTCTCTCTCCCCCTCTCCCTCCGGCTAGTCCTCTGGAGAGTGGAAACTGGCCGAGCTCACTCTCCCGCCTGGACTTTCAAGACCTCCTCGAAGGGATGCCCTGAGCCTTCGTGAGCAGTGCAAGCCCTGTTATAGGGTTTTATTGGTTCTCTGCATAAACCAGGGAATACTAGCTTCTTTCTTTCTTTCACTTTCTTATCGTCCAGTCTGGACCATCAGGTTTCGGTCCATTAAAGGACCACAACACACATTTTATTCAACTTTTTCTTATTTGTTGTCATTCATATTGATTTCAGCTATTTGCTGCTACAAGTCCCATAAAAGTTCAAACATATGTTTACATAAAACCAGTTTTATTTCTAAAGTATAAAGTGTGAAAGTGAAAGTGTTAGTCATTCAGTCATGTCCAAATCTTTGTGATCCCATGGACTATAGCCTGTCAGGTTCCTCTGTCCATGGGATTTTCCAGGCAAGAATACTGGAGCTGGTTCAGTTCAGTTCAGTTCAGTCGCTCAGTCGTGTCCGACTCTTTGTGACCCCATGAATCGCAGCATGCCAGGCCTCCCTGTCCATCACCAACTCCCAGAGTTCACTCAGATTCGCGTCCATCGAGTCCGTGATGCCAT